>PVIU01025188.1:0-24170 GCA_004026605.1 Ondatra zibethicus
CAAAAGTTGGGAGCACGGAGTTAGGGGTGGAGGTGGGGTTGGGGGAGGGGAGGGGGGGAAGGAAAAGGGAGAATGGAAGGACTGGGGAGAGCTTGGGGTAGTGGGAGGGTGGAGATAGAGGAAGGGCAGATGTTGGAGCAGGGAAGAAGATATCTACATTAAGGGAGCCATTTTAGGGTTGGCAAGAGACTTGGCTCTAGAAAGGATCCCAGGTGTCTGTGGGGATGTCCCCAGCTAGGTCCTTGGGCACCATTGCATAAAATTTTGAAAGTGAATCCTGGACTACATTGGAGACCCCATGATACAGGAGGTGCTAGAGTTTTGAGATGTCTTCAAGGGAGAGCTGCAAACAAGGAATGGAAATAGCCCAAGGCAGAGATATTTGCTGCAGGCAGAAAAGCTAAAAGGAAAGATTCACCTAAGCGTTGACATCAGACATGGAAGTATAAGATTCAAAATTTACCTTGTTGGGGTTTGTCTTGATTTCACCCAATATTTGTTCTCTAGGTTATATTATTTTTTCCTTTGGGGATGGTAATGTATATTCTATGCCATGAAGGTTCAAAGAACATAATTTACTTTAAAAAAAATCACAGAAGGTTATAGTTAAGAGATTGCCTTGAGTCTCAGAAAAGATTTTGGACTTTGAAACTGTGGAGACTGAAAGACTATGGGGACTTTTGAAGTTGGACTAAATGAATTTTACATTATTATATGGCCACAAGCCTATGGGGGTCAGGTAGTATAATGCTGTTGTTTGAAAGAGGATGGCTTCCATGGGCTCATATACTTGTATAAGGTCCCCAGTTAGTAGAAATATTTGGGAAGGATTAGGAGGTGTGCCCTTGTTGGAGGAGATATTTTCGTAGGGTAGGCTTTGACATTATAAAAGACTGTTGAGATTCCCAGTGCCTTCTCTCTTTGCCTCATGGTTGTGGATCAAGATTTTAAGTCTCAGCTACTGCTCTAGCACCATGCCTGCCTACCTGATGCCATGTGCTTTGCCGCGATGCTCTTGGATTCTAACCCTCTGAAACTGTTAGTCCCAAATTAAATATTTTTTTCATAAGTTTCTTTCATCATGGTGTTTTATCACAACAATAGAAAAGCAACTATGGCAAAAAATTGTAGGGCCTGTTCATTGACGTTGCATATCCCACAGAACTAAAAGCAGCAATGGTCCAATTGTAGGAACAGTTTTTTTTTAAAATATTCATTTGGGGAAACAGAACTACTTTCAGTCATGTTAGCTTTGCTAGTTACCTTCAGGAATGCTTACAAATGTACACTAATAAGCGTAATAATTACTTTGCTGTGTGTCCTACAATAGGAAAGGTTTTAAGTTAATTCCTGGAAGTATAGTGAATAATCAGAATTCTACATGTTTTGCCAAGCCTCATTTTTTAAAAACATTAATTAGCAGTAGCTGAGCAGTGATATCTACCTTTATATTTCATCATAATTTGTGAGTGGCATCAAAAAGGGTGCCATGAACTCCAGGGTGTAGCTGAGGAATTGCCTCACAATTGGAAGCAAATTTTCTTCGCTATATTAAAAATGTGGATGAGCTATTTTCCCCATAATACTCTCCTTTTAATATTACCTAGTCAGTGCCTAGGGGTTCAATATCAAGAACTACAATAATACAGAGGAAATTGTTTTTGCTGTATTACTTTAATGATGAATACATTCTACAATATCCTAATTTTGCAATTCTAAATATATGATGACCTTACATTTTCTTATGAAAATGAAATGTGCCATTTGCAGACTGCTTAAGGACTGACTGATAGACAACATAAACTACATTATCTTTTCAGTAGGTAAAATGTATTTATTTTTAATAGGTAAACACACACACACAGACACATATATATACATACATATATATGTATATACATATATACATCTTTGTGATTGTAGCGCTGGTTTTATATTTGTTTATTCGAGCTTCATACCTATTCAATATTCATAACTATCATCCTGCAATTTCTTTTTCTTTTTTTTTTAGATCCTGACCTCAGGTTCTCCTCCCTCATTTCCTACCAGTACTTTCCCCCACCTCCCTTCTGCCCCTTCCCATCTATTCCTCCTCCATTTCCCTTCAGAAAAAAAGCAGGCCTCCCATGGATATCAACTAACCATGGCATATCAAGTTGCAATAAGACTA
Organism: Ondatra zibethicus; assembly: GCA_004026605.1. Classification (NCBI taxonomy): domain Eukaryota; kingdom Metazoa; phylum Chordata; class Mammalia; order Rodentia; family Cricetidae; genus Ondatra; species Ondatra zibethicus. The sequence goes on from PVIU01025188.1 coordinate 2,171, forward strand.
GGTGCCTACCCCTGTATTAAGGCTGGACAAGAAAACTCAGATTGCAATTTTGATTCTTTATGAATTACTCAATCTCAGATATCCTGTTATTGTATTAAAAAATAAACTAAACCAATGGTTAATATTATGTCTTACTCACTTTAAGTAACCAGTACACATCTTTATAATGACTACTTTATAATGTGCACTCAATGCATTTTTGTGACTCAGTAAAGCATTGATTGATAATATAGTAGAAGACAAGTCAACATGGTGACATAATTGCCAGGATGTAGTCATTAAAGTTTATTGGTATATCTGTATCTTATATCTTCAAATGGTTGTTCTTAGGTCACCAGTAAAAGCATTTGCATTGCCATTTCAAGATTGGATTTTACTTTGTTTTGGACCCTATGTATCTTTTGGGTTCATTGTGAATAAACTACTGGGATGTGAATATTTAGGAGGAATTCAGAAGGTAAAGATTATAGAGTATCTTGAGCAAAAAGCTCTGTATGAAATCCTTCTAAAGTATGAAGTAAGATAATATAGGAGCCCTCTATAGCATGAGTAATAAAAACCCAGAGACAGATATTGGGGTTCAACACGAAGAGCAGAAAATCAAAGTAGCCAGTCATTGGCTCTTACCTCTACATCAAATTGAAATGGTGATCCTGCCTCCACGAATACTCAGAATGAGACTGAGATTGTGACCTGTTTCCTCCCATTTTATTTCCCTCTCTAGTGTTGGGATTAAAGGCACACACCACCACCACCCAGCCTCTATGGCTAATTAGTGTGGCTGCAGGGATTAAAGGTGTGTACAACCACTGCCTGACCTGTATGAGACTGACGAGTGTGGCTGTTTTGCACTGACCCTTCAGGCAAGCTTTATTTATTAAAACACAAATAATATACCACTGTATTTCCCCTTTTTGTCTAGAATAAAAAAGGAAGGCTATAACTAATATAAGAAAACTACATATAATAACTATATACAATAAAACTACATACAATAACTATATACAATAAATACATATCAACAATGTCTAGTCTATTTTCACTTGACAAATTCAGAGAAAATACTCCATTATCTATCCTATCTTGGTGAGTTCAAAGTCTTTCACCTAAATTTACTTTATATCATAATATGTTTTCTGCATCAGGTAAGCAAGGAAAACTATAATTATAACTATCTAATCTTCAACTCCCTTAGAGACCCAAGAAAGAAATAATATTACCTGAGTGAGCAGGAAGTGCAAGCAAGCAACTTCTGAAAGTTCTGAGAAATGACAGAAACAACTAGCTGCCTAGATAGTCACCCAAAGTTCCTCTGCAACATTGGGGCATCCATCTTTGGACTACAGGCCTAGGATGTTTGACAGACTTTCCTATGAAGCAGGGTTTTTGAAGGACTGTCTCGCCTTGTCTATGCAAGCTTTCACAGTCACTCTCCTTTGTGTCCTGCTTGTCCCATTAGGACAGCATACTTAGCAGTTGAGGCAAGAGCACTTTCTTGCCTAATGCCTTAACTTTTGCCACAAAGAAAGCAAATTCAATGTGGATTTTCTTTGAGGCCCATCATCTTAGAAATAGATTGGTGCTGCCAGGAGCAGACATATCTCATTGTCATAAAAAGTAGAAAAAATGAATCTATGTTATTAAAATATCTTAAATGCTATATTCTGTAGGTCTCTGAAGATGATCTGTATATTTAAAATATATCTCTGTTTGATCTTGAAAACATACCTAATGTGACTACAAGTTCAATTGTAATAGGTGACTAATTACTAACCTGCATTTCCTTATCATCCTAAAGAGCTGGTAATAATAACTTTCAAGGAATAGAAATTTGCATTACATTATTAAATGATCTGTATAAGTACAATACCTTGAACAAGAATAGAAACATGTGTACAGTATGTTTTATTTATTTATTTCTAAATTGTTTTTATTGAGCTATATATTTTTCTCTACTACCCTCCCTTCCTCAGTATGTTTTAACAAAATTAATCTCAAATTTTTATCAACATAGAAAATTTGTATACAATAAACAAAATGTTCAATCCAATGTAAAACATTTAAAACTAGTAGTTGCTTTTAAAAGTAGATTCAATAATCTACCCTTTTATCTTATCATATCTATATCCCACATTTTTCTTTTCAAAACAAGAACCTTGAATCTAATTTCCTTTGTTTAGCTCTTCTCCTGACCATTAACAGTAACAACTTGTAATCAATTCCCCTTAGCAATAACAAATATCCATAATCCATTAAATGACCAAACACTACCCAACCCACCTCTTGGGAATGTGGGTCCTATTCTTAAATTTAATTCCTGCTGTCTGGGGGTGACAATATCTTTAGGGTATCCTGAAAAGAAAAATTTGGGTTAATTGTCAAGTCCTGGGAGAGGCAGTTACATTATTTTTGTCCAGAATCTATGTAATGGGAAAGTGCATGGCTTATTTCAAGTCCTGGCTAGAGCCGTCGGTTGGGCTGGATCATCTCAGCTAGCCACCTTGAAATTGTTCTCAGCAGTTTGTAGACCAAAGTCAACATTTAGGTGGTGTTTTTCAGTTTAGTGGTGTTATCATAGTCCTGGAAGAATAATTGTGGTGCCCCATCCTCCTTTTGGAGATTATAGTGGTATATTATTTGTGTCTTAATAAATAAAGCTTGCCTGAATGTCAGTGCAAAGCAGCCACATTGGTCAGCCATACAGGCCAGGCAGTGGTTGCATACATCTTTAATCCCAGCAGCCATACTAGTTAGGTATAGAGGCTGGGTGGTGGTGGTACATGTCTTTAATCCCAGCACTAGAGAGGAATATAAGATGGAAGGAGATAGGTCTCAGCTCAGTCTCAGTCTGAGCATAATACCAGCACTAGAGAGGAATATAAAATGGGAGGATACAGGTCTTAATCTCAGCCTCATTCTGAGTATTCGTGGAGGCAGGATCGCCATTTCAGTTTAGGGTAGAGGTGAGAGCCAGAGGCTGGCAGCTTTGCTTTTCTGATCTTCAGGTTGAACCCCAATATCTGTTTCTGGGTTTTTATTACTTGTGCTATAGCACTACAAATTTTTCTATATTCCTTGAAAGGCTATTCCATCTAGACTGAAATAATCAAAGAGTATTCTTGGAAGACATAAGACAGGATCTACAACTGAACCTTAAATGAGATTTGAACTTGCAGAAAGCAGCTGTGGTCATAACATTAGTTGAGAACCACACAACTATAAAAACAAATACTAAGATTTCTAGTGTGGGAGAATAACAAAACAGTCAAGCATGTGAAAGAATACATTTCTTATTGCTTTTATCATAAAGGCAAACGTACTTTAACATGACTTGCCTGACAGTGCATGATTTACTACTTGCTTACTTCTCTATCTCCATCTGTCCCTGTTTCTATCCTTGGCTCAACTTCATAGGGACTTCTGACTTCTTGAAATTATTTATTTTTGCTTTCTACCTAGGAAAGACTGATTTATCACTATGATCTAATCTTAAGGCTTCTGCCTGTAGTTTAGCAGTAGTGAGCTCACCTAGCATTCATGAAGACCTAGATTCCATTTTTATGGCTGGAAAAACATATCAGTATAGTTATTACTTTTTTCTTTGCAATTTAGAGTGGATTCTCAAGTAGTCACAGTATATTATTTCTTATGCTAAATGAGGTCTTTCAAGACACTTATCTCAGTTATTTAATACTTGTGTAACTATTTGTCTGCCCATTCCACTGAACTATCTAAGAGTAGGATTAGTTTTTATTTTCATTAATTATTATTCCTAGGGTCAGAAATAGGATAGGTTACTCATGAATAAATTAATGAAAATGATATATTTAAAAGATCATATTAACAAAGGCCTTGTAAGTAGACTCACAAACTCTGGGTATACTAGAGCATCATTTTTTCTTTCTAATTTAAAAGCAATTTAATACAGCCTTACAGCAGTTTCTCCTCCCTCCGCCCTTCCCAGTGTCCCCTACCATCTCTCTCCATCCAGATCCACTTCTCATCTGTTTTCCTACAGAAAGAAGCAGACCTCCCAGGGAAATCAACTAAACACAGAATAACAAGATGCAGTGACACAAGGCACAAGCACTCACATCAAGGCTGGGCAAGGCAATGCAGTAGAAGGAAAAGGGTTCCGAGAGCAGGCAAAAGAGTCAGAGACACTTCCACTGTTAGGAATCTGAAAAAAATCACCAAACTTCACAACCATAAAGTATATGCAGAGGAACTTAGCTGAGATCCATGCAGGCTCTGTGACTGCCACTTCCATCTTGGTGATCCCTATGAGTCCTGCTTAGCTGATTTTGTGGGCCATGTGCTTTTGGTGTCCTTGACCCCTGGAAACCCAGTGGAAGAGGGCAAGGAAGAAATGTAGGACTATCGCATATTCTTTAGCCCAATACACATGTGCTGGCTATTCAATCATATAATAGATTTTTGTACTAGGTACAGGAGACAGATACATTGATAAAATGTCTATAATTCAAAATGGGGAAGATAGAGAAAAGTAATTTTATTTTTACAAGATAGAGGAATCAGTACTATGGCAGAAAAAAAAAGTATTGAGAAATTTTGGACTACTGGTAAAGGGACTTGAAAAATGATAGTAATGATGAAGTGAGAGTTCATGGTTTGCACAACAACTATATATATTAGTGGACCCACACTGTGTTTATAAGGAAAAGTACGGGGCAGAGAGAAATCTCAGTGGTTAAAGGGTCTCATTGCACAGGCTTGGTTAAGTAAATTTACATCTCAGAACCCACATGATAGAAGGAGAGAACCAACTCCTGCAAGTTGTTCTGTGATCTACTCATACACTGTGACACATGCACCATAGCCTATGCATGCACACACACACACACACACACACACACACACACACGCATCAAATAAATAGTTTCAAAGTGATGCATTCATATTTTAATTTAAATTTTAAACACTTTAAAAAAAAGCTAGAAACAGACTATCACATAGAGTGCCCACTTAAGTGTCATTATAGATAGTAACAAAATGGTTTTTAAATTTTATAAGATTCTTTTTAAGAAACTGAGGAATTCTAGCTACTCAGAACACTGAAGTTGGAGGATCATACATTCAAGGCCAGCCTACACAAGTTTCCAAGGCCCTGTATCAAATTCAAAACAAGGACTGAAGAGATGACTCAGAGGGCAAGACTGCTTGCTATACAAGCATGATGGTTTTAGTTTAAATACTCATCCCCAACATAAGAATCCCAGTATGATCACATGGGCCTGAAACCCTAATGTTTGGAGAACAAAGACAAGAGGCAGCTCCAGGTTCAATGAAAGATTCTGCAACACACACACATACATACACACACACACACACACACACACACACACACACACACAATATAATAATAATAACGTAGAAAATGACAAAAAGGATGTTATATAGTCCTCTTGCATCTGTATGAATTGAAGGGTATACACAGCTACTCACACATGTTCACATAACAGACACACATATTCCACAAGTCAAAACAGAGAAAGGGGATGTAGTACATACAATTCAGTGGTAGAGCCCCCTTCCTGCATATGCAAGGCCCTCTGTTCAATCTTTAGTGTTCACCCCCTTCAATAAGGCAGAAAGGAAAGAAGCAAAGTCCATAAAAAGAAGAGGAATAAACACTTGCTCACAGCACTGAAATAGATAAGCTAAGATGACAAGTTGACCAAGCCTCCTTATGGTCCTTTTAAGGGGATTTCTGGAGATTATACAAATTACCTCATCACTCTTCTATATATTTCTTCAGCATACATAGGAACTTTAATGAGCATCTGTTACACAGATCTAACCTTGTCTCCAGACTCAGACAGGAATCTGTTCCCTAAATCTGGGGTCGGCAGGGGTATGCTCAAGGAGGAGCTAGAGGACACAATGTATCTATAAAGTTTTCAAATCAACAGGTATGTAATTTCCTGCTGTTTATCCTGTACTGTGTTAGGCCCTATGATCAAGATGAGAGAAAGAAAACTGGTCCTTCTGTAAGGAATGATTTTGTGCTCTTTCTAATGGCTGCCTTTCAACGTTATTGTTCAACTGGTTCAGGAAAGTAAGGAGAAATATCTTCCCACTCCCTTTATTCAAAAAGCATTTCATCCACAGACAAACATTAGAATGTTGTAAGCCAAGAATGAAAGGGTTAAAAATTAAATATCCAAGACATCTCAAAGCACATTGGTTCATTTCCCAGGCCTTTCCTAAAATTAGCCATGGAGCTTTACTTTGACATAAATATAGTAAATTACTACTTTGGAAATTAGGTTCTTGGGCAACACTGTTTCTTTTTCAAATGGTCATTCCTAATTACATACATGAAGAAAATATATCTTTAGTTCAGACTTTTTGCTTGGAATAAAAATAGTTATCCTGCTTCAACCTATATATAATATTCTCTTTCACAGTGAAGCTGCTTATATCTTTCAGCAAATAAGCTGGCAAAGTCAAATGAAGAGAAATCAAACTATGCTGATATAGGTATGAAAACCATCAATAATTTTCTCTAAAACTCTTCCCACCTATAGAATGTGAGCAACGAGGTAACTATAAGTGTTTTGCAGACAGAGTGTCGCTCAATCACCCAGGCTGGCCTGAAACTACTATATTGTCTAGGCTGACCTTACAGTCAGCAACACCTCTGCCTCAGCCTCTGAAGTATGAGGCATCGTGTCTGGGTTCAAGGGTTCCTTCGCACTGGAAAAATGGAGGCAGGTATAGAAATGGAAAGTTCAGGAGGATTCTGGCAGGACTATGAAGTGAAAGGGCTCCTATCAAGAATCTCTATCATATTTAAGAACATGACCCTCAAAGTCATTCCAATTTTGCTTCCCATAGCTCCTTAAGAAAACAAAGAGGGGCCAGGGACTCCATTATTGATCATTACCCTGAATATGAAAGATGTAGTCACAGTATAGCCTTGCCTGTTTGAACATTGATGAGATACCTTCAAACTATGTAACATATTGACAAGATGAGATAGATGGAAAAATTGGGGGTGGGAAATAAAGAACAATTGGAAGAAAAAGGAAGCACTGAAAAAAAATTGTAAACAGCCCGCATTCATTCAGCAAACATTATCATCTTTTTACTGAGGAGATGAAAAGAATATTTGCATTAATGGGGGGAGGAAAAGGAAAGAAGAGAAAATATAATTATATTATAATCTCAAACAATTTAAAAGTTGTTTTTAAAAAGACAAGAATACACTATTTAAAACTACCTTTTTCTATACCATGTTTCTTTCTTCTTTCAGGTCATCTGAGATTTTATTCCACCAAGATATACTCTCTGTGTATCTGCAAACTTTTGCGCTCCACTCAGTTTTTATCTTTCAGAGTGCAAACATATATAGTTATCTAATTTTTAAAAAGAAAAACATTGGTGTGCCTCAATCATACTGGCACCTCCCTTTGCTCACTAACATTTTAATCTTTCCATTTACAATCACTCAATTTTCTGCAATCTACTCACAAAATCTTCTCTGAACCTTTGATGGTTCAGGATATCAGTGAGTCCCTAGTCAACGAATTATTTCTTTTCCTTATTGATCTACCTATGACAATTGACAAAGCTCATTGTTGAGATTATGACATTCTTGTGCCTCCATAATATTTCTTTCTCTACAGAAATTATTACTACTGCTATTATTATTACTCAGACTCTGTAAATGTCTGTCTTAAATTTGGATTCTCTAGATTACTATCTTTGAGCTTCTTTTCAACCCTCAATAGTCTTCTGTATTGTTGACTCTGTTCAATTCATTCACAGGTAGCATTCATTTGAGTTCAAAATCTTTACCTGTAGCTGTAATGCCTCTTCTGAGGTCCAACTCCAAATATCCAACTTTTCAAACCATTTATACCTAATTACCCTTAAGTAACCTCTATTTTGTGGGCAAACAGAAAGAATGAGTTCATTGATTACTTTTCAAAACTCTAACCAACATATTAATTTGCAGTCCAGGTTTAGATATTATTCTTACTTCTTTATCTTATTTATTCAAATGGAAACACAAATCAATCATTGTTCTTTAATAATTCATTAGTCTAGTGTATTACCTGTCTATTTTCAAAAGTTCATCTGTATTTATGTTCACATGGAGGATTGTGCACATGTGTACATACTCTATGTTCCTTATATGGAGGTAAAAGGACAACTTGGAGGAGTTTATTCTCTTCTTCCAACATTCAGGTCCCAGAAATTGAACTTAAATGATTAGGAATGGGGGCAAGTGCCTTTACCTGCTAAGCTGTCGCCCTGGCCCTCTGTACTTACATTTATCTTAATTAGTCTGCTAATATTATCTTTAGATTTTCTCTTTTCCAATCCATCTTCCACATAAGAACCACAAAAGGGCTTTCAAACTAGGTCAGGTTCCCTTTTCAAGTTTCAGTGATTGATTCCTCTTTGCCTATAACGTTGGTTCTAATTCTGGTATGCATAAAATTTACCTGGGATCTTGATTTTTTTTTTAATGGAGTGTTGCATTTGGTCCCCCTTGGCTTTAGTAGGTGGTACTGGACTCCAGAATTTGCATTTCTGAAGATATTGCTTGTTAAATTGGGTGCACATTTATCAGGATTATGTGTGGGTGTGCAAGGAAGAAAGTCAAAGTAGACAACTGAAATTTTGGCTTTAGGAATTGGTTTAATCACTGGGGAAGAGACTATACAAAATTGTGAAGAAGACAGAAAGTGTGGTTAGTCTTAATTTTAGGTCACAATGAGTTTTCTCCAAACTAAATCATTTATTTCCTTGCTTTTACTTGCCTTTACTACTAGCACTATTTTTAATCTACTTGTACTATTTACAAGCCAATGAACAGTTTGAAGATAGGACGTGTCTCTCTTTCAAGTTATTTTACCTTTCAATGCTTTTTCCTCTTACTTTTCTTTCTTATTAAAGACCCAACTTAAGCATTTCTCCCTTGTTTTAATCTGTGCTTCAGAGCCTCCACTTTCTCTTTTCTAAAATAAACTAAGAACATCTATTTTTTGTGATTGCTACATGAGGACATGTGTGAGAATACTGGAGGCAAAGTGATTGAGGAAGTACTTCCTAAGTTCTTTTCTAACCAAAGTTTGAAGATTTGGAGAAAAACTCACACAATGTGACAAACACAACCTGTCTTGTATACTACTACTAATTCATGGAGTTTCTACACTGCTTAGCAAATAAACCCATAAAAATCTACTGATTTATTAGGAACTTACTATGAATTATGCATAGCTTGATTATAGAAACAATAAAAATACATACAAAATATAGAAGAATTCATTATAAAATATATGCACAATTATATTAGGGTAATTAGAGAAAGGAAATGTGAGCATTATCTAAGTAACAGAGAAAAATTAAACAGGAATTTAGATCACATGGTAAATGTACATGGTTGGTGAGAATTCTGATGAATAGTAGAAAATAGAGAAAAAAACTGTGCATCAGAGCAATGGGAATGAGGTAGACATAACATTGCTTGTATAGTAAACAATGAGAAATCAGGTTAATACATGCAAAAAAGATTAGGGATAGAGTGAAAATGAGATTGATTTGGTGGATCAAAGTCAATGTTCAGTAAATATTAAACACTGTGTGTGGAAGCTGGACAAGAACGGAGACGCTTTAGTTTTCCAGTTGTAGAAGTAAAGTCTTGGCAAAGCACATTTTAAAATATTAATTGAATATTTAAAAAGATACATACCTAAGACTAGTTATGAAGCTTTTACGATGATCAAAGAGATTATCTTAATAAATGGACAAAAAGCCTTTTATAAAATATATTAAGTAAAAAAGGCCTAAAGTAAGTTCATTCAGGGAATACCTGTAATAATATTTTAAGTGTTCTCCTTTGCTCTTTGTAATTTACAAGTTCCTTGAAAACAATCTAGGAAAGCAAGCTTTTGTATCTTGCTGAGTATTGCCAACAATCAAAGGGGAAAGTCTGTTTACTAAAAGCTCTAACTTACAATTATTACTACTTCACAATGAGCATAAAATAGAAAGGTCTTACCCCATTTAGGTTCTTCTGTCTTCATAATTATGTCTTTTGGGAACAAACTGCTTCAGATAAAATAGCTGAATATTTAAAAATATTTTCAACAGATATTAAGTTATTTTTATACTTACCTTTAAGTTATTTTTATACTTACCTTTATTTTTACAATTTAAATTTATGGCTCCTACATAAAAGTTCCAGGAAATAACTGCATAGCTATGGAGTGGTAAGCTACCATGCTAGGGGCAAGGATTTTGAGAAGGAAAGAGCCTATCTTCCTAGGTGATTGATCTGACCCAAGGAAATTGTCAGGTTGGAGTTTCCATTTTCTTGGTGGAGAGGTTCTCTTGTGGTATTGAACTGATAATGCTAATAACTCTTGCCTTTAAGCCCTCCCACATCTTTGCAGGCCCAGTAATACAAATGAAGTCAATGATGCTTTTGGGGGGTGGTCTTTCAGATAGGCCCAATGAAGGGGTAACCCAACTGTGCTACCCATGATGCTCCCATCCAGCTTTAGGAAACCGAATTGGATATCAAACCAATTCTATGATGGTCATTAGGAATATCTCTTCAGAAGGGGATGATGAGAATAGAAGGTGGACATTGGGTAGGCAGTTTAGGATTTTTTTAAAAAAGGAAAATGAACTAGATCTTGCTTCGCTAAAAGCCAAAAATGTCCTTGTGCCTCTTGGCAGCCTTGTCCTTGCCAGAGATGCCAGAGTGTTTGGGGGCTATGATCAAATTTCGAAATAATTTTGGGATTACTTCACCAGAAGGAGAGGTGTTAGGTTGTCAATAAAAGTCTATTAAGAAAGAAGTCCTCATCATTAATAGACAATCCCTGGCAGAAAGGAAACTTTTATATTTATTGTAGGAATGTAAATAGTGCATCCACTTTGAAAGTCAATCTAGATGTTTTTCACAAAACTAGAGAGAGAGCTGCCATAAGATCCAGCTAGACCATGCCTAAGTAGATACTATGGAGATATGTCTAAATCAACGTCGTTGTTGCTCTATTCACTAAAGCTATGGATGAAATCGATCGAAATGCTCATAAACTTATGAATGGACAAGACAAATGTGTTACATATACTTAACAATTAGAATAATAATAGTTGGAAAAATGAAACCATGAAATATACATGTAAATGGATGGAACTGGCAAAACTTATACTGAAGAAGGCAGCTCAGGCCCAGAGAGACAAAGTCCATATGCTCTATCTCATATGCCTATCTAGCTCATCTTTTGTTTTATGTATTTAATTTGGAACATAAGGGGAAGACAGGAAAAGAGAAAGTGACTTTGGGTTGGAGTATGTGATGGGAGGGACATAGTAGATTATAAGTAATAAGCCAAGTAGACAGGCAGAATACGAGGGCCAGAATGGCTTAAGCACAGAGAAAGAAGGAGTGGAGGGAAGTGCTAATCTGAAGCAAGGTTTATAGAAAGTCATATTGAGGCTGGGTGGTGGTGACGCACGCCTTTAATCCCAGCACTTGGGAGGCAAAGGCAGGTGGATCTCTGTGAGTTTGAGACCAGCCTGGTCTACAAGAGCTAGTTCCAGAACAGGCTCCAAAGCTACAGAGAAACCCTGTCTTAAAAACCCAAAAAGAAAAAGAAAAAATGAAAATGAAAGGAAAGTCATATTGAAACCAACCCATTTTTTATCAATGAAAGGATAGAATACATATCAAATGAAAGAAGAGTGGTTAAAGGATTAAGTGGAGATAGGGTAGGGGGAAGGGAGAGAGAAAGAATGATGGATGGATGGATGGATGGATGGATGGATGGATGATGGATGGATGGATGATGGATAAAATAAGAGAGAGGGAGAGAGAGAGAGGGAGAGAGAGGAAGAAAGAAGGGGGAACTGTTAGGGTAGTTTGGGGGGCATTAGAAGGGGAAAATGGAGGAAAGGGTCAATGTATTTTAAGGGAAAAAAAGACTATGAGGGTGTCATAAAGATCATAAGAATTATCATGGCTTGAATAAATGCGATGGCAATAAATTAACAGGAAGAGTTGTTATAAACTTGACAAGGAAGAAGAAAAATCAGTTCTACATTGAATTAGAAAACACTGAATGAATAATACTCAGCTCCAAAGAATTTAACATGGCACTAGATTAAGAGGAGCACAATTTTGCTCTGAAAATATCACATCTCATAGAACAGACAAGTCAAAGTAAACATAATTATAAAATATAAAAAAGCTTTAATACCTCAACAAATTATTATCTCATAGCTATTTCCATGTTTTAACTATATCCATTCATATTTATAGATATCTCTGTATTGCTATCACCCTAAGCATGTGCTTAATCTGCTCATTAGGCAGATAAGTATAGAAAACAACGAACCCCTTCCCATACTTACAAGTATAGAAAAGTCATTTTACAAATGTCTCGTTTGATCCAACAATACTGTGATGATGCTCTTAAACACTTTAAATATTCAAACATATTATCAAAGATTTTGTCCAAGTCTCAATCCGTTTGGATCCCTTGGGCCTCTATTCCTTCATCTGCAAACTAGGGAGGACAAAAATAATCTCCCCACAAGGTAGCTGTAAGTTATATGCCTTGTGTCTTAATTTCTTCTCCCAATACTGTGACAAAATATTCTGACTAAAGCAACTGAAGGGAAAACGAGTTTATTCTAGGATCATAGCTTAAAGTAAAATCTATCATGGCAGGGAAATCAAAGGAGCAAGAAATCCTGAAGCAACATGTCACATTGTACACACAACAAGGAAAGAGAGAAGAGAGCATGCTGCTGTTCAGTTCTCTTCCCCATTTATACACCTCAGGACCCATTGCTCAGGGAATGTTCCTGCTTAAGATTAAGATGTATATTTTCACATCAACTAACACTATCAAGATAAGCCCTAGTAGACATTGTTAGGGTCTAACCTTAAACTAGTCAGTCCTTCACAAGTCTGCTACCCATTCGTCTCTGGGTGACTCTAGACTTTGACAAGTTCACAGTGAATACTATCCACACATACTGTTATATAAAAATATTTATTGATTTGAGGTCATCATGAGATCTCAGCATGGACAGTGGTGAATATATATATATCTGAACTTGAGAGCATTGCTTGCGCATTGCCATGGATAATTTATGAGACTATTTCATTATTGGGAACAACTGTTTTATTAGGTCTACTGAGAATAAGACTTATAGCTCACAAATATACCATTTGCTCCTTTAAAGCTATGTCATTGTCAAAGTTCCTTATCTTCTCGTGGGATCTGCGGTCATTGTACAATGTCATAAAGTGTGAAAACTGATACATGTATATATATGATATGCACATGCTTATATCATACATGTGCACATATAGAAAGATATATGTCATATATATATACTATATATATGACAATTCAGTAACTCAAATACTAGAGAAATCCTGGCAATCATATCTAGTCTAGAGTTCTACTTAGTTTTCATGAACTTAGGCCAAAATTAGTGAATGTAATTAATTTATTCATTAATCATCAACTTATTTTTTGTGTTTAAGAGAAGATCAAATGAAAATGTCTGTAAAAAACTTTATGTATTATAACATAAAGAATCATTGTACAGTTAATGACAATAATTCCAAGTCCTTATTTCACCATGAATTAGCTTTACTTATTGATAGTCACAAATTCAGTTTCATCAAAATTTTGTTACTAACTTGAACTTGTGAAATAATATGTGTTCCATATGGTTATGTGGGTAGAATTTAAATTTTCAAAGTAAGATTTTTTTGCCCTAAAAGTAATAGTGGGAAATTTTATACCATTTATTACTTGTTAGTATATTTCACACAGAATTATATGGAATAAAATTTAGTTAATAAAGACCTCTAAAATGGTTTCCTTTGTTCAATATACTAAATTTCCATAAGCTGTTTTAAAGACTTATCAGACAGTGCTATGACATGAAGCAATCATTATGTGATTTACTTTAAAATAAAACTACAATATATAAAACTCTTATCTTAAAAGGATGACATATGCAACATACTAATTTATACTGCTAATATACTGTCTTAAATTGCAGTTCTTTCTAGACATTTTACTCTTTCTCCTTTATCAACCATTTATCAAATACCTATCATTTATAATTCTAGATGATAAGGTAATCTTGATGTATTGTCACATTCCATAGAATCCAGAAAATAATAATAATAATAGTAATAATATGTTGTTTCCATGGTGAAACATATATTCTTAATTGTTGAAAGGACGGAAGCAGAAAATAGCAGGATTTGATACAGAGATCATAGTCTGTGTAGATGTGGACCTACTAAAATGTTTTGTATAATACAATGGTAGAATTAGATATTCATTTTAGACAGAACATAATGCCGTCTATTTTTTCTCTGAAAGTCTGTTTGATGACCGGGTACAACCAAAAAAGAGTGAGGATATGAAAATATATTCTGAAAACCTTGGTTTCATTGATTTGAAACCAAATAAGAAAGACATGCTTTTTTTTAAGTGATCTTTGACAGCTGAACATAAATCATTATGATTGATTTAAGACACTCTGAGCTACGTGTGCATCACAGAAAATTTCCATGGGTTGGGTGTGGGAAGAAGTACAGAGAGTGGAAGATTGGGGAAAGTACCATGAAAGCAAGCTTGCATGTAGTCCCAAGGTGAGTGGACCGTATAATTTAGTTTTCCAGGGAGATCCCCAATTTATGCTAGTTGTTGTCTCAACACAATTATTATTTTCATTATAAAACATTTTCTGGCTTGGATTATTTATTACGTGAGCACCAAGGTGAATGTTATACCAAAAATCATCAACCTGAAAAACATTGTAAAAACAACAATCATGGTGAAGACATCTTCTGACCCATAGAGAGCAATGGGAAGGAGTCCTCTAAATTTCCTTTATGCTAGAAGACATAAATTTCTCACAAAACATAATAGAGTTTGTCAAGTCGACGTCTGACTAGTTTCCTGTTACTAACGAAAAAATAGAAAAAGCACAATTATCTTAAAGAAATATCTGGAAGACATTTAAAGCTCAAGAATGGATCTATATGACCAAATTCAAGCCATTACAATAGCATACAGTAATCAAGAGAGAGGATTAACTAGATTAAGTTTTAGGAAGAAAACACAATTTAATACCTTGAAAGTTCTGGGCCAAAGAAGAGCATGAAGTAGCCACAAAGTGGCAACATCTTTTTTGGGGATTATGTGTAGATCAGCCCAGTAAGCACCAAATAATGGTTGATGTTAAAATCAATTTTATCTCTAAATAAACAGAATCCTACCAATATGATTATCTACCTTATATCAAAGAAACTTTAAAATTGTAAAGTAGTCTGTAAGATGACAATGCTAATGAAATTATAGTACCACCAAGAATTCACCTTAGAAAAGGAGTGAGAAAGCATACAATAATATTCAACGAAAACTTACTAGAGAAAATAGACTCCTGTGATTGTATTCTTAAATAAATATAATAATAATTTGTACTAATATACTGGGAATTCTTTTGCGGCCACTTATTATTTTAAGTGGATATACAAAGTGGTAGGTTTCATATACGTCATTTTCATATGTAATTTGGTTCTGTTGTTCCTCCTTTCCTACTCTCTCACAACCACCTAACTTCTTGTGTCCTTCTCCTCCAAGTATCTCTCTTCCTGCTTTCTTGACACATGTTATTTTAATCTCTTTCCTTAAAACAGCTATTCTCCCCTCTCTTATGATTAGTGGTTTCAAGACTAACACACACACACACACACACACACACACAGAGAGAGAGAGAGAGAGAGAGAGAGAGAGAGAGAGATCATCTGCAAATTCCATTGTATATATGTACCACAATTTCATTATCCATTCATCTGCTGATGAATTCTAGAGGCTAATTTATTTCCATGCTATTATGAACAGAGCAGTAACAAACATGGATGTAGGAGTATCTCGGTGGTAGAATGTAGTCTGTCTACTATACACCCAGGAATTGCATTGCTTAGTCAAATGGTAGCTGTAGTCTTATTAATCGTGTTATTGTTCTTATGTCTGCTGGTTATGTGTGTGTGTGCATGTGTGTGCATACTTATACATGTCTGTTCATCTCAGGAAGCCAGATACCAACCACAGCTGTTGCTCAGGATGTCTATCCAAGATTTTCTCTTTAGTGAGATAGGACCTTTCTCTCTGACCTGTGGCTCACTGATTGGCTGGTCAGAGATTCCCAGGAATCCTTCTTTCTCCACCTCCCTAGAGTAGAATTACAAGTATGTGTCACCATGTTGCCTTTTAATTGGGGTTATAGCAATCAAACTTGGGCTGCCATGTTTGCATAGCAAGTACCTTATGGACTGAGACATTTCCCTAATCTTATTAAATGTTGGAGAAACTGCCATAATGATTTCCATAGTGTGTTGCCAATTATTTATAATAAAAACATAAGCTTTCATCTCAAGTTGCAAATCACAATGGAGTCTAATAAGAAACTAATTTCTAAAGATTAGTACCCCTTTTATATAATAAGACAGAGACAAAATCAAGACAAAAAGATAACAAGATGCAATCAAGTATTAAATAATGCCGAACTGTGGATAAGACAGCTATGCACAACTCTGATAAACCTAAACAAAAGAAAATGCAGACTTCTCCTAATTAAAGAGTGATTTCAAAGAGCAAACTAATCACTGACTGAGAGACTGAGGGAGTCAAACCCTCTATTAGTTTAGAGCATAAAATAGAATGCTACAAAATTGGTCTCTTGAGGACTCTCGTTATTATAATCTCTCTCCCTCTTTTTTTCTAGTGGCCAAAATGAAGCAATAAATTATAAAGATCTTTCTACTAACAAGCATAAATATGTCAATTTAAAGAATAATAAATAATGCAGAAAATATTTTGTTTCAAGTATTGTTTTTTGTCTTGTTCATGAAAGTAACTGAGTCGTTCGTTATTAGTGAAAAAAATCTGTTTTGGGAAATTACTTGTTTTGGCTTGACACTTCTTGTCTAATTTATTTTTCTTTATTTATTTACTTATTCATTCACTCAATCACTTATTTGGTATGTGTGTCCATGCATGTCACAGCACATGTATGGAGATCAAAGGATAACTTGTGAAATCTACCATGTGAGTCCTCTGGGGGTTGAATTTAGATTGTCATGCAAGAGGTTTGAACTGAGGAGCTTTCTCACCAACTCTTGTGCTATTTCTGAGTATGATAATGTATACCTTAAATGCTCTTTATGGGCATGCCAAATTGTGGCATCAAATATTATCAGAGTTTACTGACTCATGCTTTTAAAAAGCATTTTCTTTTTTCAATGGACTATTTTTAGAACCCCAAGTATAATTTAACCATTTACTGTTTAGAAACTGAAGAGGTATAATTTTTTAATAAACTCAATAGTTAATTTGATATTTTCAAATACATATGTTAAAATTACATGGTAATAGTTTAAGATTTTTCTCAAAAGTAAAATCTTCACAGTTGAGTCACATGAAAATAAATGCTATCAGGCACACACACAAACACACACTCTCTCTCTCTCTCTCTCTCTCTCTCTCTCTCTCTCTCTCTCTCTCTCTCTCACACACACACACACATACACACACACATGCCAAGTCCTATATTCCCTAACTTAGAAATAAGGTTCTGTTAAATATTCACTATGATGAAATAATTATATGCTATAACTGAAGACTTCTTTTGCGGTGCATTTACATCTCAATGTGAAGAAAATATTATTTCATCAATAAAATACAACAAACTGTACATTCATAATTAATTATTAATCTCAATATAAAATTTTTAATTTTGTTTACTTTGGGACAAGGTCTCATTACATAATTCAGGATAGCCTTGAACTTATTTTCTTCTTGTTGCATCTTCCCAGGTACTCAGAATGCATCATCAGGTCAGGCTAGGGCAATGCTTTTACATGATAATGTGAATTTTAATCTTTGTGCTTCAACTATAACTAATAAAAAGAATATATTTTGGACATTCCAGATGGGCACTTCATAACTAAGTATTGCTACATTGTTTAAGTGCCAATTTTTGCATATTATTAATGATTTTATTGGTATCAAGTAGTATGTAATTATATGCATATAAACATATATAAATGATGACTTCATTAAATGAGAGTCAAAATACATTACAAAATACTATAGTAAAAATATTAAAACTTGGCACTAATAGCATTTGGTTCACCCTGGGGTCTAAGAACTCCCTAGCCATGATTTCATATTTTCCGTACCAGATATGTTTCTTACTGTGGAGAGAGCCTTTAGTGGAAGCAGAAAATGGAAGGTTACCCTTATAACATTCATGCCACTAATGTAGCTATGGTCATACCTTGATAAATCAGTTATTAGTTATTGTAATTCATAGGGTTCACAACTATTTAGGACTACTGGTGACTTTTATCCCACACTTGCCCATATCATATATTCTGATACTATGAACACTAGACAGCAGAGAGGCCTCTTTCAGGTCAGTACAAGCTTGATTTCGACATGTCTGTGACCAAGACATATGGTATCCTCATCAATAGAATTTTACAGCTAATTTCCCATTGGCAATGAAGAGCAATGGCAGTAGTTCTATTGTTTTGGGAGTCTCTAGAACACCCTGGTCAATAATTCAAGATGAAGTACTTCATTCTAGGCAATGGACTTTTTATTTGGGAAACTGCTGCTTCTATGAGGAACATTAACTCCTGTGTAAGGTTTCCATATGGTTTTTTCAAACATCCTTAGTGGTAGATACTCCTCTTCCCCTTAAGGCTTGGAGAACATTGTAAAAGACTGGGCTGAAATGTTATAACTGTAGGTAGGATTTTGTCAAAATAATGCCTTCTGAACACAAGAGGTCTGTTGAACTTAGGAACTCACTGAAGATATGGCTGTCTATACATTCCAGCATGGATTAGGAAAAGGATGAAGAACCTTCCTGCTATTTAAGAAGCTAGTGACAGCTGATGGATGCTGGGAAAAGAAGAGCCAGTATCCTAAATGGGTATGCCCTGGTAGGTAGACTATGTTCCAGTGGAGAGTTCCACACACATGTGTAGACAGGCAACATAAACTGGACTAGCTGTAGTTAAAAGGGAAGTGGGTAACCTGAATTTAGAAGGGCATGTGAGAGTTAGATCTGCGAGGAGATAAAAATCAGAGTGGGGTGAATATGATCAAAATATATTGCACGTGCGTAATATACTCAAAGAATTTATAAAATATTATATTAAAAGGAAGTAACAAAATGTAGTGTGTAAATTGCTTCATTTCATAACACACACTAAACTAGCCATACATATCTCATAAGAACATAAATTTATGAAAGCATAGAAATCTTTCTTTCTTTCATTTGTCCTTCCTTTCTTCCTTTTCTTCCTTCCCTCCTTCCTCTTCCTCCCTTCCTCCCTCTCCCATCTCTCATCCCCCCTTTCTCTATTTTTTTTGAGAATGTTTCTTGTATCTCACACCAATTTTGAAATCACTGTTTAGTGGATATTGAACCTGAACTTCTGATTTTCCTGCCTACAAGTGTGTACCATAATACTCAGTTTTATAGAGTGCTGGGTATAAAAACCATGACTTTATGAATGCTATGGAAGCTTTTAAACAGTTGAGGTGTGTCCCTAGCCCCATATCAGTCTTTAAACAAGTTTTCATTAAAATAAATAATTGACATTAAATATTAGTTTATCAGCTTTATGGCCTTATTTATATTTCATTTATATACACACAGAAAAGTTTAGTGTCTATGGATTGTTCTGAAAGGTGATCAATATTAGGTTGAAATTCATTTTACAAAGTATAACAAACATTAAGTAATTAGATCAAAGTAGAGGTCTAATTAATAGGAAACTATCTTCTTTTAAAGGCCTAATTTATTAGCTGGTTCCATTTATAAAACAGCATACTGTTATGACTTGATACTGGTGGAAAAATCTCAGAAAACAAGGGAAGAAATTAAATACAAAATTGTACCTTATGACAGAGAGAGAGAGAGAGAGAGAGAGAGAGAGAGAGAGAGAGAGAATATCTACATGGTCTACATGGAAGCATTTTTTCACTATGGTTCCAGAGTATGATTCTCTTTTGAAATCTTAGCTTCAGTCTTATATTGCACCCTCTCAACAATTCCTTGTACTTGGACATTTTATCAAGAATTCAGTCTTGGAATGCTAGAAACTAAATTATTTCTCCTCACAAGTATTTGGTCTCTTCAGAATTAAAAACCCCCACAACTTTATCAGTAGTCTAATCAGTCTCATTGTCACTTCAATCTGATACTTAGCAAATCCAATTCCTTTTTCTCTAGCCTGACTCAAACACCCTCCTATCTGTTCTCATTGTTACTGCCCTAGTTTATACCTTTATCGTCTCACATGTGCATTTGAAAGAGAAAAAGTTACTTTCAACACAATGCACTGTGTTATATGTATTTCCCTGGACAGTAAAATCATAACTCTGGAAACTTCCTATCATTTTATCTCTGTTTTGTTATAGTAAAACTTAAGCCTGTCTATGCTTTGGTTCACTGTCTAGACAATGGAGATAATAGTAACAATAACCATATTTTAGGGTAGCTTTAAGAATAAAAGTATTATTGGCGTTGGAGAGATGGTTTAGAAGTAAGAGCACTTATGCTCTTTCAGATGACCCAATTTTGGTTGCTATGATTCATATAAAACATCTGCTTGTAACTATAGTTCCATGAGACCCAGTGTACTCTTCTGGCCTTCATAAGTACCTGCAAGCATGTGGTGAACACAAATTTGTGCAGTCAAATATGCACATTACATAAATGAGTCAACCAATCAATAAAACATATTTTTAAAAAGTAGAAAGTACTAATGGCCTCGGGTTGTGGCTAAGTTGATAGAGTGTCTGCCTAGCATGCATGAAACCCTAAGACAATATCTAGCACCACATAACCTAGTACACATACTTCTAATCCCAAGAGAAGGAGGAATATCGGAAGTTCAAGTTACTACATGAGACTCTGCCTCAAATTTAAAAAAAATTAAATGTACAAAAATATATAAGGAGTAGTCAATAAAAGCTATGACTCCTGCCTTAGCTCTCCCCAAAGTAACATTGGTGTAGCAGTGTCCATTAGAGTCTAAAAAGCCTATGCACATAATGCTTTACTAACATGCATGAGGGTTTCTTTCTGTCTTTCATTTCTGGAACTGTATGTATCATTATTACAAAACAACAAATGATATGGATGGTTTGATACAAGAGATGATAGTTTAGAAGGTCATGGCAAAAAAAGGTTCTGTAGTAAGATTGAATAGTAGATAAGAAAACTAGAAAACACTATTAGAAAAAGAACATGCATAAATCGAGCACATTTTATCTCAAGTTTTGTTCTTGGCTATGTGACCTTGAGTAAGTGACTTATTAACTGTGTCTCTAATTTCTCCTTCTCAACTAAGAATAGTAACAGTGTCAGTGTTGTGGGATTTTCTAATGAGGAAATAGATATGAAAATAAAAAAGTGAGTTCCATGAGAATTAGCCATTTTGTTGGTTTTGTTCAGTCTTATATCATGACTTAGAATAGCATATAGGCTATAGTAAACAACCAGTAAATAGGGAGATTCATTAATAATGTTTCTGTCCATGATCACTTAGAAATGATGCCTACTATTGCTTATAGTCACCTTCTTTCTTTTGTACCTGAGGTATATGTGTTAATCCAGCAAAGTTAAGTAGAATCAGAAAATTTTCAGTAGAGCTTTAAAGCAAAAAGAAAAAAGAGAGAGAAAGATGATGCATTCTATCAAGCCAATAAGCAATCAGATCAATGAAAAGAAGCAGCTGTACACTCACTGTAATTTCCTAATTGCAGTTCATTTGGCTCTTAACAAATGTTTTCCTTTTTTGACTGGAGCAAATAAATATTAAATTCAGGCCACCTGTTCCCTGTGAGCTCCGTGGAACCCTGCTACACAGCCTGATCCAATACTGAGTGGA
>PVIU01025189.1:0-24167 GCA_004026605.1 Ondatra zibethicus
CCTCCATTGCCACCATCATCACCTCCACCACCACCATCACCTCCATTGCCACCATTATGACCTCCACCACCACCATCATAACCTCCATCTCCACCATCATCCCTCATCATGTCCACTGCCACCATTATGACCTCCACCACCACCATTATCACCCCCACCACCACCATCACCCCTCATCACCTCCATCACCACCATCATCACCTCCACTGCCACCATCACCACCTCCACTATCATCCCTCATCACCTTGAGGCATCGCCACTATCATCACCTCCATCACCACCATTATCACCTCCGTCACCAGCTAACCACCATGCATCAATCCAAGTCTACTAAGAACTTGTCTTTGGACTGGGTGGTGGTGCGCATGCCTTTAATCCCAGCACTCAGGAAGCAGAGACAGGCAGATCTCAGTGAGTTTGAGGCCAGCCTCAAACAAAGAGAGTTCCAGGACAGCAAGGCTACACAGAGAACTCTGACTTGAAAAACAAAAACGAAAGCAAAAACAAACCAAAAAAGAACTTGTCTTAGTAACAAAATCCAGCTAGATATTTTCTTTGTTTAAAAAAAGAAATCGCCAGGCGGTGGTGGTGCACACCTTTAATCCCAGCACTCGGGAGGCAGAGGCAGGCGGATCTCTGTGAGTTCGAGGCCAGCCTGGTCTACAGAGCTAGTTCCAGGACAGGCTCCAAAGCCACAGAGAAATCCTGTCTCGAAAAACCAAAAGAAAAAAAGAAAAAAAAAGAAATCATCTATTCAGTGTTAGCATGTGGGAGCAGTGGCATTCAGATGAGCTATGGTGGACTTGTGGTGGCCAGAAGATAACTTTTGGAATCTGCTCTATCCTTCCACCTTTACATGGGATCCAGGAATTGAACTCACGATATGAGTCTGACACAGCAAACTCCTTATCCACTGAGCCATCTGGCTGACCCCAGTTATAAATTTTCTATTCCAGAGTCATAAGTGTTTCTCTCCAAAAGGCTGGAGGCTTAGGAGTCTGGTGCGGTGGTTCTGGGATGGAAAGGTCATTTGAAAGATTCAAATTTAGTTCTTAATTGTATAACCGGGAAAACTGAGGCCTACTCTATGCCAAGCCCACACACTTACTGGTTGGTCCTCTCCAACATGCTATGCCTCTTTATGCCTCCAGGTCTGCCCAAGTTATTTCCTTCACCCCTGGTGTGGTTGACCCCTCTCACTGGGGGCCTCTTCTGAGCTCCAGTCTCAAGTAGCAGGTCTGCATATGTCAGGGTAAACAGTCAAACAGGGTTCCCTAAGGGCAAAGGCATGTATCTACGAGGCCATCAATGGGCCATACTGAGGAGATACTGGGCCCCTGTAGAGTGTGAGTCAAGCCTCCTTAGCGACCAGATATCCCTTTCCAGCCACCTCGAAGAGGAGATGGCCAACTAGACAGCCATACTCTGTACGGGTGGATTTGACTTCGGCTTCCTTAAAAAGTCCTGGCAGTTGCTCTGATTCTGTGAGTCTGCTGAGGGCCCGGAAATGCGCATTTCTCTCTCTCCCCATGGGCTCTGGCCGTGGAGAGCCTAAGCAGACCTTCCATGCCATGGTATTTGCTGGTTTAATTTGTCTTACGTTCCCAACGACCGCCCCATCTGAGGCTCCATGAGGACAAGAACTTGTGGCTATCATGTTCCGTGGTCAGCACACCGCCTAGCCTAAACTAAATTAACATCTAACTCTGAAAATAAAGGTATATATGGCCTCTGTCCCCAAGCCTTGTGCGGCTCCTTAGGTCTCCTTGATCATAGCCCCGGTCCCTTTAAGTGTGCGTGGAGGCGCCGGGACCCTCGGTCTCTGACAGCACTGAAGAAAAAAAAAAAAAGGAAAAAAAAAAAAGCCTTCCTCTCGGGAGCGGGAGGAAACATCTAGGAGGGGGAGGAGGCGCGGCCAGAGCCTGGAGCCCCGAGCTTGAGCGGACGCCCCGCCCCGCCCAAGCCCCGCGCCCAGCGCCCCTCGCCTTGCAGCCGAGTGCTGTGCCCGGGGCGGGCCGGGCCGGGGCGGGCGCGGGTGCGGTGGACCGGGCGGCAGTGGGACTCGGACAGACGGACCCGCGCGGCACGCAGGGACCAGCCTCGGGCTCCACGGTGGAAGATGCACAGAGCAGGTAAGAACCCGCGCCACCTTCCGCACCGGCGGCAGACTCCGCAAGTGGAGCCTGCGGAACCGGGGTTCCCTTCTCTAGGAGCCCAAGAGTTGGGATGTCCTGTCCCAGGTAGTCCGCTGTTGTCCCCCGAGGAAGGTTCCCTCGGAAACAGAGAACACCCTCCCTCCAAAAAGACCTAGTCGTAACCCCCCAATCCTTCCTCTCTGTCCTCTGGGTTCCAGCAGGTCCTCGCTCGCCCTTTGGTGGCCGCGCCTGGCCCCGGGGCGCATCCACTACGCTTCCCCGACGACAGAATATGTTCTGGTACTCTAGGGCCCGACACACCCAACTCGGCCATCAGACGCCGGGAGCTCTGTGGTTGAGCTAGAAAGTCTGAACTGTTTGCCTAGGCTCACCCCTCTTAAAACTCCCTGCCGGAGCTCCACTGCCGGACCGAGGCGGGGATCAAGGGGTTAGCCCTTCTCCAGGCTCATCGGCGTCCCTCGCACACCCTACTCCCCTCGCGTCCCATTCTGTGACTCAGACTTCACCGGGTCAGCGATTTCGGGAAACCCAAAAGTGTTCACAAAGAAATGTAGCGATCTCTGCCGAGGAGTACCATTTAGCAGATTGGGAAAGTGAGCCTCAGCCAGATGGGCGGTGCCTGGAAGCTGGATTCCCAGCTGCGCCCGTGCCTGGGGAAGCTAGAAAGTTCCCAAAGCTGGAGTCGGCTAGAGTCTAATCCTAGCTAATGAGACCCACCTGCTCCGGGCTGTCTGCCCTGCTTCTTTTACTGCTACCATTGCGCACAAGGGAAGCCCCTTCCCCACCCAGAACCCTGCCCAATGCCACACTCCCAGCACACATTCCCAAAGAAACAGGAAGCCACCATTTTGGCTGTCTTGGAATCATATCCTGCTGTGGCTGCTGCTGCTGCTGCTGCTGCTGTTGCTTGTGGTGGTGGTGGTGGTGGTGGTGGTGGTGGTGGTGGTGGTGGTGGTGGTGGTGGTGGTGGTGGTGGTGGTGGTGGTGGTGGTGGTGGTGGTGGTGGTGGTGGTTGAGGCTTTTTTCTTTTTAAGATTGTCTTACTAGAAACAGTCATTGTCTTGGGAGTAAGGTGCGGCTAGAGACATTGGACTGGTCTTAAAACAGACCGAGGAGTAGAGCCACCACCTCCCTGTGTCCAGGATTCAGTGTTGCTGGGGGTACAGAACCTGGTAATTAATGTGGGTCACAGAATTGGGGTCCATGAGCAGGAGTGTCACTTTATGGGCGTGAAGGGCACTGGAACGGGGTTCCCAGGGTCTGGTGGCCCTCTGTTGTCTGGGGAATGTTTCCCTCTGTGGTTCTGGCACGGTCTGGACAGAGTTAGGCTGGCTTTCCCTGCCCTCCTAACAAAACTGCTTTGTAACAATGGAGAGAGCAAGCCCAGTTTCCCCACATTTTCCTGCAGGAGGCTGGAGCAGGCCCTCCTTCCCTGGGAGTCTGGAGGGTGGGGGCAGTCCAAACAAATTTAGAGGTAGGTTTGGTCCCAGGAAGCCTTTGCAGTGGGCACCTTTAGCTGTCCTGTAATTTGTTTCTGTAGATCAGATTCTTTTTTCAGTGCGGCAACCGCATACTGACTGACTGGTGGATGCCATGCCCACCCCCTTCTCCAGGACTCCCTGGGGCTGGATCTCAAAGCCACCACCTGCTTATGTGACCGTGAGCAGGTTCCTCAGTTTATCTCTCTGACAAGTCAGAATCTATCTCTGATTTGTCACTATACCAGAACAGGGTCCATCCTACTCAGCCAATGAATACTAACTCATATTTCTCAGGAACTTGTAATGAATTAGTTACCAATAGGATATGCTCTTCCCATCAGTTTAGTTAGTATCCACAGCAACCTGATGATGGAAAATCGAGGAGTACTGACCTGTTCAGGGGCCAAGACAGGCCATTCAGTTTCAGAAACCCCCCCTTTTTTTTTAATCCAGGCCTAACTTGTTGGGGATGTTTGCCTCTTGACTTTGTTCAGTGATTTTTGTCTGCTAGCTTCCTTGAATTTTCAATGGTTCCACGAAAAGGTGGATAGTTCTTCCTTTCCCCCAAAAGGAAGCTTCCAGAGGCAAAGAGATGTGAACGAGGTCACACAGCTGTATGTGGAAGGGCTTGGACCAGACCCCAGGCCTCTCCCTACTCTGTCTCTCACTATCTTCCTGGGAAGTGCCCTGTTGTGGATCACTGGACAAGCTTAACAGCATCCTAATTAGAAACCAGCAGGCTTAGCTTGGACTCTCCAGCAGGCACCTAGGAATGGATGTTAAATTAAGATGCATTGCGAGGTGAAACTGGAAGATAATTGCTCTTGCAACATATGGTCCTGAGTGTTCCAGGGGCAGTGGAGGGGACGGCAGGTGAAACAGACTTGGGGATAGGAGTCAGAGTGTCAAAAGATGCTGCAAGAAGCTCCCTGAGTTGAAAGAGCTAGGGAAATTAACTCTTTGGTCCAGCCCCTTCCCTCTATAGGTGGAGAAACTGAGGCATGGGAAGGGGTAGGCTTGGCCAAGGTGACACCTCCAGTTAGTGGCTTAGCCAGGAAGGGAGGTTAAGGCTCCTGGCTCCCTGTCCAGGGCTCCTTCCCAGACTTCATCTAGCCTGACTCCTGCATGGCTGTGAGGGAGCAGCAAGCATGAATGTGTGAGTGACAGATATTTAATTAAAATATAGAGAGAAAGTAGCAGCTAGTACCAGCAGCGAGTGATTTGTATCATCAGGCGCTATTGAAATGTTCTTTCTTCCTGTGCCCATCCCTTAGTTAGCATTCTGCCTAAAGGGGTACTCTGCATTCACGCCATCCCCAGGTGTGGCAAATCACCAGGAGTCATTGCTTCAGTGACTTGGCTAGGGCGGATTACCTGTAGGGAGAGAGAAGGCCCCTGGGGAGCCAGAGGGTGCAACAGCCAGGCCCATGCTTGGTTCCACATCAGAAAGTCAAGCTCAGCCCAGAGGAGCAATCCCAGCGCTGGCTTCCCCTGTACCTCACAAGCCCCAAAGCTCAGCAACTGGGTCTGTTCATGCCTCCGGGCTGCGCACACACTGTCACCTCTGCTGACTTCTTTGTCTCAATGTTTTCTTCTGTTGTGGTCCCAGTCCCTTAGCATGTCCTCCAGTGCTGCTCAAGGTGGCAAACTCCATCTTGGAGGCAGGTGCCTCTTCAGCCAGAGTAACATCAGCTAGGGCGTGGGGCCAGGGCGAGCCAGGCTGTGCTCCATCAGCTAGGGCGGCAGACGAGCAAGCCAGGCCGTTCTCACATGCAGACTTGCAGTCTTCATCTTTCTCAGTCTCCTTTGCTGCTCAGGGGCCCTGGGACTCCCTTCTGGGCCCTATTTCTCCCTGTCCATGGCTTCCATTACATTCCACTATGTCCACCTGTAACAGGCCTGCCTCCGGGACCCAGAGCCCATTGGATATCTCTACTAGGTGTGTGGTAAGTAATTCGCTTGGACTTGTGCACATGAAATTCTGGGTCTCCCTTCCTAGCCCTGGCCACCTTGGCTGTTGCATCTTCACTCTTCTAGGTGCTCGGGGTTAAATTTCAGCATGATCTGGGAACTTTTCTCTCTTCCACATCACATCAGTTCCTCACACACATCCTCCCTCTCAGTTCTGTTTCATCATTGGAATCTGAGTCCTTGTCGCACCGGCCTGGCCCTGGCTCCATCACTACTGCCTAGAGTAGCATGAGAGCCTCCTTACTAGACCCTCCAGTCCATCCCCACTCCTATCCATTTCAGCATGTTTAGCCTGCATGTGTGGGTCCTCATGCTTAAACCTTGCTATCCAGCCTGCTCCTCAGGCCCTTGATAAACAGCTGCGGAGACCCCAAGCTTCATCTCTTGTCCCCTTCCAAAAGTGCTGGCTTCCTTCCCGTCCCCTGGACACACTGATGGGCTCCAGCTTGTTTTCTACATTTTTACTGTCCCCTCAGTGAGACCAAAGGGGTTGGTTGGTATGTCTGACTCTCAACTAAGACCCTATCAGGATAGGAGGACAGTAAATATTATATCACATGGAACTGGAGTAGAGAAAATTGAGTGGGAACGGATTGGAGCCAGATAGTCACACTCTAGCCAGTAGGCTGCAGTCACCTCCTAGTTTCTCTGCCTTGGTTTCCATGGATTTTACCCTTCTCACTGATACTGGGGCTCCTGGAGCACCACTGAAGGGGAAATACTCTGTGGGAAAAGGAGAGGCAGAGGGCTGGACTTGGAAGCAGAAGATCCAGGTTCTTTCCGGGGCTGCTCTGCATCTACTGAGCAACCTCATGCCAGCCAACTGCCAGTGAGGGGCAAGACAACGTGTCTTTGGTGGCAGCATCTCTTGATCTCCGAGGAGACATGCAGAAGCATTGTGGCTCCTGTACTGGTGCAGGAGTGAAAGATGCTGAGTGCTTGTCATTCCTTGGGCTCCCGTGCAGAAGGTATTTTCTTGCATGATCACGCCTCAGACCCTACCATAACCTTTTTCAAGGAACAGGCATCCACAGATCAATAGCTTGATTGGATGAAGGATGGGCTGGGAGTGGGGGCAATGCAGCCAGGGTGACAGTTATTTTTCACAGCCTGTCTGTTCCTCGGTCATGTCTCATGGAGCCCGTGTGAAATGCCACCTGTTAGGATGAGAAATGAGAGTCCCCACCCCTGAAGAATAAGTCATGCCAATATCTGACACCTGATGTTGTGAGCTGGCAGCTGCTCTCAAGTAGTATACCAGATAGGAAAGATAAAGGGGACAGGAAGGAAAGATAAAGGGGACAGGAAGGATGTCCCACCCCACAGCAACAGGTACTCCTGTGTGAGCAGTTCCTCTCATGCAAATACCGACAAGGTCTTCTGTCTTCACATTACCCCCAAGGGGAGATAAAGTGGGAGCTATTTACTGTCCCCATTTTACAGGTGGTAAAACTGAGGCTCAGGTCTACAGCTCCTAAGCAGCCAAGCCAGGGTTTGAACCCAACTTAGCTGTTACCTAACAGTGACCAGTGGTCATTTTGTTAAACTCCAATATATATAAATTAGTTTTATATATATATATATATATTACCCATTTGATAAATATTTTTCTAAAGTGGGGATCATCTGACTTGATAACTTTGGTAGTTCTGACACCTGGCCAGGCCTGTGGGTTGATGTGGATGACCTTGGGGTAGTTGAAGTTAGTGAGATTTGGTAAGGTTTTTGATAGAGGTGTCTTCTTTCTCTCTTGCCTTCAACCTCCTCCTGCATCCCATCACAGTATCCTATATTAGTGAGCAGACTACCTGATAGACACTTTTGGGCATCACAGGGTCTGTGCAGTCTTGAATGTGCCACCCTGTCCTCTGAATGATAGGGCCCTAACATTTGTGGATCACGATACTGTAGACTTTGGCTTCAGACATCCTGGCACCGAGGTGTCCATGAGGCAGTCACAGAGTGGTTCGAATCAGAGGTTAGCTGCCAGTACTGAGCCCCAGGCCTGTGGCTGGTGAATAGAGATACTCTATTTAATCTCAAGGTCTTCTTGTGAAAAAGAATGTCAACTATCTCACTCAAAATGACCATAGATGCTCCTTCATTTACAGCAGAGTTACAGTCCCATAAAGTCATCCTAAGTCGTAAACACCCGCTCAGAAGTGCATGTCATACACTTAACCTCCCAACCATGCTAGCTCAGCTGTGCTCAGAACCCTGCCTTTGCCTGTAGCTGGGCTGAACCATCCCCCACAAAAGCACTTTATACTCACAGCCTGGGTGTCTAGTGTAGCTCACTGGATACTGCATTGGAAGTGAGACACAGAGTTTGTTTTTCAAACCATCATAAAGTACAGTTGTCAGGTTGAACTTTACTCAGATAATAACATTTGGAAGTGTGTGTGTGTGCGTGTGTGTGCATGTGTGTGTGTGTGTGTGTGTGTGTGTGTGTGTGTGTGCCCGTGTGAGCAAATTAGAAGACAACCTCAGGTGTCATTTCGCAGGTGCCATCTACTTGTCTTTTAAGTCAGAATCTCTCAATGGCTTAGAGCTTGACAAGGAGACGATGCTGACTGACCGACGAATCCTGCAGCTCCACCTGCCTCTCCTTCCTCAGAGCTTCAATTCCAAGCTCACACAGTCGACATCTGGCTTTTTTATGCCGATTCTGGGTATCGAACTTGAGTCTTCATGCTTGCATGGGAAGCACTATGTTAGCCGGGCTGACTCCCCGTGCCCCTCTTTTTTTGGAGACAGCTCTTCTGTAACTGACCTTGGACTCCCTGTCCTTCTGCCTCTCAGGTTCTGAGATGACAGGCGTGCCTGCTGTGCCCTGTGATGTGTGGATTTATGGAGTTGAGTAAAATGTAATGTGTCCTTTGTCGTTGCTGCCGTCAGTTTGTTTTTGAGACAGGGTCTCACTGTGTAACCTTGTGGTCCTGGAGCTCTCTCTATAGACCAGGTTGGCCTTTAACGAGCAGGGATCTGTCTGCCTTTGAACATTGGTACTAAAGGTGTGCCCCGCCTTACCTGCCTGGGTAAATCAGATTGTGAAAGTCACTTTTACCTACTTCTATTTTACTTTATTTTTTCAAGATGAGGTTTCTCTATGGATGGATGCTGTACTCTTGGGCTCAAATGATCTTCCTGCCTCAAGCTTTTAAGTAGACGGGGTTCTTCTTGGGATGGATCACCACACCTGACATTTATTTTGTAATGTGACTGTGAGGAGATTAAAAATATGGATCTGGGCATGGTGTCACACCCCTGTAATCTCAGACTCAGGAGACTGAGGTAGGAGGATCATGAGTTTGAGGCCAGCCTAGGCTACTCAGTAAGACTTCCACATGTGTCACATGGAGTAATAGATGTGGCCCTTGATTAGGGCTGCTGATAGTACCTGCTGAAACACATAAGTGGCTCAGATGCTGAGGGAGGGGCTTTGTTTGCTGAGAGAACCCCAGTCCTCTGCTACATCTCCTCCTGGGGCAGGAGCCGGACTGTCGTGTGGAGTTACCGTCACACCTAGACCTAAGCAAGGATAGACAGAAGATGAAGCCTGTCCGGGGGAAGTAGGGATTCACGCCCACTTGAATATATGTTTCAGTTCCGAAGTGAAGGTGTCAGCATGAAATTCCATGCCTGAGAAGTTCATTTTGCTGAAGTGTAGATTGAGGTGTAGATTGAGCAGGGAGGCCTGGAAAGCAGGCCCTGCTAGCTGCTCAGGAGAGACATAGAACTCGGACCTCAGAAACTGTGCCATTGGTCTGTTTCTTGTCTTAACATGTCCTACGTCATTCTTCAAAACTTCCCAGGGGTTCACCTTCTCCTGGAGGCTCCCAATCTTGGCAGTTATCCCTGGCTAATTCCTGATGTGCGTGTACTCTGCACACATCTTTTATCCACCAGTCTGCAGGCCTCAGCATCCTTGAGGGACGTAGGCATTTGCTGCTACCTATGCTGTTACATCTATTTCCTTTCTTCCATGGTATTTGGGGGTCCTCGCTGGACACTCTGGAAACATGCAAACACTCTTGGTCAAATCTTGCAATAGTCGTATGTCCTTGGTGTGTCCTTCTTGGAGGGATGAAATGATGGCTGTTCAGCTGTAATATCCCAAGGGACTACAGCTCTCTCTGTTGTTCCAGCTCCCCAATGGACTGTCTGCTGGAGCTGGTGAAAGCCTCTCTTTGGTAGCACTGGCCTCTTGCTTAGGGTGCTGATGAATACCAGCTCTGTGTGGAGCCCTAGGGTCTGGCTGTCCAGTTTGTCTTTTCCTCATGGTGGCAGGACGCACAGAGATCATTCACTAAGTAGTGTTGGGTGAATGGATGGAAAGATCTTGGCACATTGTTCAATGTGCACAGGATTCCGTTCAGCCAGTTCTTGTTAGCTGGACTGTGGAGGAAGCTCTGTACTCCCACTCACAGAATGAACCGTTAATATTAGGTCAAGGATTTTCTGGTTTTCAGATAGGGTCTCAGGTAGCCCAGGCTGGCCTTGAACTTACTATGTTGCTGAGGGTGACCTTGAACTTTTGATCCCCTGCCTCTACCTCTCCAGTGCTGTAATTACAGGCTCACATTATGCTGGGTAGTGAGCAAACTTAGGGCTTCCTGTACGATGGGCAAGCACTTTGCTAAGGCAGCTACATCCCTAGCCCTGCTAAAGGATTTCGAGGATGTGGTAGAGGACATGAAAGTCTGAGACGGGCTGGGAAGTGGTGGTGCACGCCTTTAATCCCAGTACTCAGGAGGCAGAGGCAGGCGGATCTTTGCGAGTTCGAGGCCAGCCCGGTCTACAAGAGCTAGTTCCAGGACAGGCTCCAAAGCTACAGAGAAACCCTGTCTCGAAAAAACAAAAAACAACCACAACCAAAAAAAAGTCTGAGACAAGTCACAGAGCTGGGAACATTCCTCCATTCTCCCTTCACCAGGCTTTGTCAAAAGAGTCTGAGTTTAACTGTGTGGGTTTTTTTTCTCCTTTTCTCTGTTTTTGCCCTTTAGATTCACCCAAACCACCAGTTGCTCCCAAACCGAAGGTTACCACCAGTCCTTCTACGCCAGCAGCCAAGTTTCCACCGTCACCCAGGCCTGACAGTTTCCCCAGTCCTAACTTCATGTCCAGGGGCCCCAAACCTCCCATCGCTCCTAAACCCAGGCTTGCTGGACCCGGTGAGTGTAGCACTGGTGTGTACTTGAACAACAGCCTCAGCAAATGCAGCAATGGGAGGCTGCTCTGCGAGGACCGGGACCTGTGTGATGGACACCACTCCACCCTGAACTGCTCTGACTTGGAGACTGATGAGGAATACATCATGGTCCCCAGGGCCCCACAGAGAGAGGATGCTCCCATGGATGGGGCTGCTGGGGAGCAGGGGATCAAAGAGGAAGCCCAAGAGCATGGTACAGAGCAGATGGGAACTGATGGGGACCTGGCAGTCCCAGACGAAGATGCACCAAGCAGAGACAATGAGGAAGACGTGGGCCACACTGCGGAAGGTGAAGAAGACTGTGATCATGATCCAGAGACCCCAACAGCTCCAACAGCCCCAGATGAAGGGGCGCTAAGCGAAGATCATGAGGGAGGTGGGGAAGACAGTGACCGGGGCCCAGGAATGGAGGAGCAGCCCATGATTGAGGAGGAGGAGGTGGAAGAGCACGTGTACAGCCTTGATGATAGGGCCCCCTGGGATGAAGAGGAGTTCGGCCACAGAGAGATCGTTCTCACACATGTCTGCTCTGAGTCCTCTGAAGGTCCCTGTTGGGAGCCAGGGCCCCCCGAGATTCCTGGGGAAGTAGAAGAGGAGGATAGTAAGGATGGATGTAACAACACAGAAGCTGAGGAGCCCCACCAGGACACTGAACAGGACACTCAGGATGCCAGTGTGCTATCCCCCGAAAATGGGGAGGTGCCCCCAGATAGCCAAACTGACAGCCCTGAGGTCTTTGAGGAGGACTTTGAAGGTGCTGCAGAAGGTGGGGGCCAGGCAGAGCAGGAGGAACCACCCGCTTGCGATGAGGCAGCCAACAATAGAGAAACTGCAGCAACCGCCATGCAGGTAGGGGAGGGCTCCGGAGAGGGTGGAGAGCCTGTGCAGGAGGACCCCGCTGAGGAGAACTGCCAGATCATTCCCTTTGAGAGTGCCAGCATGGAGGAGGATTTCGCGTCCACACTCACAGAAAGTCCCTATGAACTCTTCCCAACTGAGAGCACCTCCTTCTGCAATGACATCTGTTCCCTTTCGGAGTCAACCAAGGGGCAGGAGCCAGTGTGCGGGGTCTGCACAGAGGGGGCTCCTGGTACCGACCCTTCACTTAATAAGCACGAGTCCCTGCAGGATGGAGCTGGAGATGCACCCCCTGTCCCCGATGTGGTGGTTGTGCCAGAGGATGAGGATGCCGCGGACGATGCACTCAGCAGTCCCTACGTGATGGGAGCTGGCTTGCTGAGCCTTGGAGAGGGAACACAGTCAGACACTACTACGTCAGGCGCTAGAAGTGGGTACAGTACCTGGGAGGAAGGGGACTCTGAGGGTGGCCTGGTCCCAATGGACAGGAAGAATATTGCCACAAGGCCCCGGCCCCACTCTGGGAAGGTGGCTGGTCATGTTCCAGAAACCGTTCTAGAAGAAATAGGACCAGAAGCCTGTTCATCAGCTGTGGGCACCGGAGACACCAGTGAGGCGGCGAGAAAGATAGGTGTGTTGCCAGAGGGAAAGCCCCCTGAGTCTGGCCGGGCCTTACCAGCCAAGCCCAGGGCATTTACTCTGTACCCAAGGTCCTTCTCTGTGGAAGGCCGGGAGAGTCCCCTGTCTTTGTTCCGGGAGCCAGAGGGGGCTGGGCTGGACGGCCACCGTGTGAGGAGGAAAGAAGACAGCCTCTCTCTGCCAGGCGCCATTGGCTCCTCTGGAAGCTTCTCACAGCGCAGCCACCTGCCATCCAGTGGCACCTCCACGCCATCCTCTGTGGTTGACATCCCTCCCCCTTTCGACCTGGCCTGCATCACGAAGAAACCCATCACTAAGAGCTCCCCTTCACTCCTGATAGATGGCGACACCCTGGACAAGGCCTCCAAGAAGAAGAAATCCTCCTTCAAGCGCCTCCTGGAGCTGACATTCAGGAAGAAGACGGAGAATAAGGTGCATATGGACATGAACCTGTCGTCTTCCAGGTCCTCCTCCGAGTCCAGCTACCACGGCCCGGCCAGGGTCCTGGAACTTGACCGCAGGAGCCTCAGCAACTCACCTCAGCTCAAGTGTCGCACAGGGAAGCTCCGCGCCTCTGACTCCCCTGCCTCCCTCATCTTCTACAGGGACAGCAAGAGGAAAGGTGTCCCCTTCAGTAGGACGGTGTCCAGGGTGGAGTCCTTCGAAGACCGCTCCCGACCACCCTTCCTGCCCCTGCCACTCACCAAGCCACGGTCCATTTCGTTCCCCAATGCTGACACTTCGGACTATGAGAACATTCCTGCCATGAACTCGGACTATGAGAACATCCAGATCCCGCCTCGCAGGCCGGCCAGGGCCGGCACGTTCACAAAGCTGTTTGAGGAACAGAGTAGAGCCCTGTCTACGGCAAATGAAAATGACGGCTATGTGGACATGAGCAGCTTCAATGCCTTTGAGAGCAAGCAACAGAGTTCAGAGCAGGAAGCCGAAAGGTACGTGAGGCAGCTAAGGGGTGGGATGGACTTGTTTTGTAGCCTCTGCTTCTTTCTAGCTGTGTGACTTGGGGTGAGTGGCTCTACCTCTCTGAATCACTGTCACTTCACCTGTGAAAGGGGGCTCATGTTTCTCACTCTAGAATGTTAGAATACAATATAAAACTGCTGACCATTAAGAGAACAGTTTTCATGTCTAAGGGAGATTGCTTTCACACACACACACACACACACACACACACACACAGAGAGAGAGAGAGAGAGAGAGAGAGAGAGAGAGAGAAACCAAGAAAGAAGGTTCTGGAAGCTTGCCAAACTAAATATCTTTCATCATCAGGAAAATACCCTAATTGATTGATACCTTCTTATTGTGTACACATAGAACTAGAAAAGACGATTCATTTAAACTGTCCAAAGAGCTCACAGTGCCTCGAGCTCAATTTCTGAATAGAAGTCTTGAAGAGGTACATCTAAGCTGAGTTAAAAAAAAAACTGGATTGCTTTGAAAGTGGGAGCGGAACACTGTGGATATCAAACAATAGTGGGGTTTTCTGCCTCCCTTCCCTCCAGCTAAAAGCCCCCACCGTCCCCCGCAGCTTACCTGGACTGGCTGCAGCTTCGACAGGACACTTTGCCTTGTGTGCTTGTACTGCTCATTGTCAGTCCCCAGTAGTACAGTTTAATAGAGGGGCCCCAGGGTTCTTCCTTGTGTGGGGGACCAAACCAACCTGCCTGCCTGGTGACTGCTGCCAGGAACATCTGTGGAGCTTCAAGGGAACTAGAGAGAGGCATGGCTGCTGCTGGCCTGGAGTAGACTGCAAAGGTTTACCAACTTCCTGCTCAGGAGTGCTCCATGTGGTCCCCACATGGGTTCTATGGCCTCCCAGTTCTTTCTGTGATATGGAGGTTTGTTTACAAGAATGTCAGTAGACACCAGCCCTGAAGAGGGATTGCATTTAATGTGGAGAGGGAGAGGGGTAGAGACTGGACCTGGCTGGTTTATTTCATTAATAATGTCACACGGCCCCAGCTAGGTCCAGCCTATTTCCACCTCTTAGCACTGGTGAAAACAAGACAATTTGAAACACATAATCTTCTGGCGTAACATGCGCTTGTCCAGATAGCTGATTCTTGACTTTTCCTAGCCGCTGGGAACACATGACTTCCCAGCATTCCCTTGGACTGTGTGAATAGTAGGAAATTCTGTTTTGCTTTGTCTCTTTGTGTAGCCCTGGCTGTCCTGGAACTCACTATGTAGATCAGAATGGCCTCGATTAATCCCTGGGTGCTGGGATTAAAGATGTGAGCTACCACCGCCTGTTTGTCCCCCATTTCCCATCCTCACCTTGTTCACACCACCTCTTTGCTTCGCTCGAGGCAGATAAAGCTGGCTGGTTTCATCTCTGAGGTGACAGCCTTTCAAAGATTAAGATCCACTTCTGTGGAGCCACAGCTTTATTGTTGAAGGAAGGTTTCCCACATCACCTAGTCCTGCTATGGAAAACTGGGGGGGTCTGAGAGGAAAAGGGACTTGCCTGAGATCTCACAACAAGTTTGGGGGAAATTTGTGCCAGGAGTTTTGACTCTTGACTTAGGAATTTGCAGTGAGTTATGCTAAGGGAGGCAGAACCCCACAGGTAGCACCTTCCCCTTTAGTGTGTACAGATGATGCCCCATGGGGTTGAGCAGTACACAGGTGCTTGGCCATATACACAGGCCATTGCCGCCTTCTGTACTTTCTCCTCCCCCAGATATAAAAGGAAAGGTTCACAATAGGGAATAAAATACCCAAGAAAATGCTGATGGGACTGAGTCTTGACTGTCCTCTGTGTGCCAGGCAGTGTGCTGGCTGCTTTCCTTGTTGGCTTACATCTGAGGCTGCAGCCAGGGCGTGGCCGGAAGGATCCTGACCTGTCTTATTCTGAAGTGCAGCAGCATCCCAGCCCCTCTGATGCTGCCGTTCTTCCAAAGGCCTGTCTGGGTGACTCTCAATGCCTGTCAGTCAGAGAGCTTAGTTCTCTTCACTTCCTATTGGGAGACAGATGAAAACAGAGAAGAAAATCCCTGCTCCAGGCACAGCAGGTCTGGGCAAGTGAGAGGCTCAGAATGGTGTGGGGCTTCCCCTGCATGGGCGTTGTGAGTGAGGCAGAGGGCATACGGAACACAGGGGCAACGGGGTGCCTGGGGTTGGAGAGTGGATGAGGCGGGTGGAGGAGAGGCACTTCTCCTGACTCCTGCCTTGTCTAGAGTGAGGGTCAGAAACAGATCTGAAAGCTCTAAAAACCTAGAGCTCTGAAAGGAGAAGGCACAGGGCCTCTGAAGAAGCGTCCTGACCAAGGTCCTGGAATGAGCTTAGGAAATGGCTGTGGGCCCAGTGTCTGTCCGGGCTGGGAGTGGGGGGATGTTCTTGTTCACCTCAGCTCATCTTCACCTCAAAAAGGGATAAACTTGGTGTAACTGGAGGGTTGGGGTGTGTGGGGGCGAAGTAAATGGACCCGTTATTGTGAACAGAAAATACTAGTAAAAATTGGATTAAAAAAAGTATATTAACTTAGGAGCAATCTCGCTAAAGATTGTTACTTGCCAGGCTGTGAACCTTAGGCCTGGTGTCTGAATCAGGTAGAGACTGGCTCTGGGCGCTCAGACTCGACTTACTCAGAGGAGTCAGAGTACTTAAAAGGCACAGAGACCTGTCACCCAGAGCAAAACTGCTTTCCACTGAACGTGTGTTCTTCCAAGAAACGGGGCTGACCTGGGTGCTTATAGGACATGGCTTTAGACCTGAAGCTGACACAGCCTGGGCCAGGGGAGATGCAGAAATTTCCTCTTTGCAGTTGCTTCCTTCTGGCTCCCCAGCACAGAGACAGCATTTGAGCAGGGAAGTAATAAGCCCCCTGTTATTTCACCAAGTACAAGTGGGAGTTTGTAATGGAGTTTGCCAGCTCTTAATTTGAAATGTATCCCCTATGGATACATTTTTTTTTCCTGAACAGACTCTCTTTCCAGCAGGATGCTATGTGGTCTCAGCAGTCAGGAGTCTCTGTTGGGGTCTTGCATGCTTCCCACGGGATCTATGGTTCACAGGCTGGGAACTGAGCTGGGTTTCACTGGTGACGTGGTACTTTTGAGCCTGGAAAAGAACTCTCCTTTGTTAAGTGACCAGTCTGAGATTATGGGTACTTCCCATGCCATCAGAGGCCGATGTGACCCTGCATGCAGCACAGGACCTTGTCCTAAACACCCCATTTCAACCTGCCTGGCCTTCCTGCTTCTTGTATGTTGATGAGCTGGCTTCCGTCAGCCTTATGCCTCAGAACAGGTTGCTCCTTGGTGTCATTTGTCCTCGAGGTTTACTGTAGAAATACTCAAGTTGCTAAAAAGCTCCAGGTTTGACTGCGACTTGTCCTTGCGCCCACTCCCTAGGTCTTGCTGCGCCCTTGCTGCAGGGCTGACTGTCTCTTCTCCCTCTGCCCATCTGTCACACAGTGTTCTGCTCTGGGGACACTGACCTGTCCACACAGATACCCAGGAGGTGCGGCTAGGCATGTAGACTTCTCAGCCATGCCATCCTGTGTCTGCGGCCCTCCCGATGCTTGCCAGCCTCATAACATCTTGTCTGAATCACGGCCAAGGGATTCGGAAGCATTTGCTGTTAAGTGATGGAGGACCAAGGTCAAGTCTTATGGATATAGGATTTGAGCTTGGTTCCAGAGATGCTGCTTCTGGGAGGGAGGATCAGGGTCCTTTACCATGGGTGTGCCTCCCTCTCTCTATTTCTCTCTCTCTCTCTCTCTCCTTTTCCGCCTTTGTGTGCCTTGGTGCTCAGGTCTCCATGGCAAGGTCTTAGATTGGGGAACTCTGGCCATGAATTATAGTGTTATCTGCTCTAGTGCTCCCAGGAAGACCCAGGGCTGCAGATAGCAGGCTGACAGTACTAATCTAGAGCCCTGGGCAGCACTGCTTCTGACACCAATGCCAAGACCAGAGGTCAGGATTCCTTAACTGCACTGGAGCCAGTGCCTGTTACCATGGTGATGGCTAGAGCCAGGCTGTATCTCTAGTATGCAATTCCCAGTCCCCAATTTCTTATGGGAAGGCTGAGGCTTTCCAAACTAATGCTGAATGTCCTCTGTCACACAGAGGGTAAGTGGCCAAACCAGGATTGGAACCCAGGCCTGCCTGACTCTCCATTATGGGCCATTTATTTTTCATAGTGAAAAAGCCACACTCTGGTGTTGCTAACTTGATACTTGCTGAGGAGCTCCCTGCAGGAAAGAGGGTGCTCCTCCCACCTCATTCCCAGTGCTCCTTGCTTGGTGGCCTGGAGGACTCCAGGGGATGCAGAAGAGGGATGTGCTTCCCTGTCTGATGGCCCATGGGATTGCAGTGCCTCTGCACCTTATCTATGGACACTGGTGATGTGCTAACAGTGTGCCCAGACATCCTTCCTTGCTCCACACAAGGCATACAAAGACCATGGTGGGGACTCCTGGTCTCCGGAGGCCACCTCTGCCTGAGGGACAACCAGGAGCCCTGGGTTTGGGACCTGCCACCTGCAGGGGAGCTTCCTGATCTCCAAGGGAATTTTAGGAGCAGGGTCTGTGTGCTTGTGCTTGCAAAGAAATTCATGGGCGTTCTGAGGGACAAGGCTCAATTCACTCTGACTCCCCTGTCACAGAGGGCTCCAGTCACACTCTAGTGGCAGGCAGAACCTTGCTGTGTTCCCTGTGGATGGGGAGGTTTGGGACAACCAGGGAGAGGCTGCCTTGACTAGCTAGTGGTGCCCATGTGAGGAGTTCTGTACTGGATCCCATGCTAAGTAATATGTAGAAAACGGGTGGACCAGGGGAAGGAGGAACTTGAAGGATAGTGCAGAACAGTGAGGTTTCCACCTCTGGACAGAGGAGAAAGAGGCAAGAACAATTGGGAAACATAAGACTAACCAGGTGGTGGCGGGGGAGGTGCACACCTTTAATCCCAGCTCTCGGGAGGCAGAAGCAGGTGGATCTCTGTGAGTTCGAGGCCAGCCTGGTCTACAAAGTGAGTTCCAGAACAGCCATGGCTACACAGCCTGTCTCAAAAAAAAAGAGAAAGGAAGGAAGGAAGGAAGGAGAAAGGAAGGAAGGAAGGAGGAAGGAAGATCAGACTCATTGGAA
The DNA here is from genome assembly GCA_004026605.1 of Ondatra zibethicus. NCBI lineage: Eukaryota > Metazoa > Chordata > Mammalia > Rodentia > Cricetidae > Ondatra > Ondatra zibethicus. The sequence goes on from PVIU01025189.1 coordinate 18,427, forward strand.
ACAGCTAGTTTCCACTGAGAAGCAGCCTCAAAGCCTCTATTCTAGAAAACACTCACCTTGATGGTAGACATGGAGAATGCACAGAGGAAGCTGGTTGATGTGTTCTTTCTCTAATGTCCAGTTCCTATAGAGCTCAGTGGGTCACCCTACTACAAAAACCCATGAGACCTTAGTCTCTTCAGCTCTGTCCATGTTGTGGAGTAAAACCTGCACTCGGTGCCTGTTTTTAGCTGGCAGGGGGACACTAGGAGACCAGGGGACCCAGGAGGATCTCAGTGCATTCAGTCCTGGAAGAACAGCCTGTACCTGGGGAGCCATCAGCAGGTTTTGATGGACATAGGAGGTCTGGGGACAGCAGAGCCTGGCCATGAGTCTGGAGGGCCAACTATGTGACAGTGAGGTGGGACGTTAGGTGTGTGGGACAGCTGAGGACGCCTCTAAGATAGGTTGTGTGACTGCAAGCACCTCAGGGCACAGGAAGGCCACCCTGGGCTTCATGCAGGACATTGACACTTTGCTGGCAGATGAAGCCTGGAGGAAAGAGACAGTGCAGGTGTATTTGTTGGGGACCGGTACTGTGGTCCCCTCACAAGGTGATGAGACAAAGCTCGCTATGGTGTGTGTTGGGGGTGGGGGGAAGAATGGATTCTGTCTCTAGGACATACGCAGCCCCTCATTCTTCATCAGCGGTCAACTCTGGTGCCCCATAGATGACCCTGCCTGCGCCTTCCTCTTCTCTTGTGACTCTGGGACAGTCCAAATAAATAAGGCATGGGTTTGTTTCCCATAAAAAACAGGGAGGAATCATTAGAGTTCAAGTCTTTAATATGGACGTGAAAAGAGCGAGCTGAACAATAACCCTGAGGTTGGGGGAGGTGAGTCTGCAGGCAGGCGGACCAAGAAGTCTAACACAGCAGCCAGCAAGGCCCCTCCAGCCCCACCCAGCCACGGACCCCAACATCCGTGCACTGTAGTGACTGCAGCTAGTACTTCCATCTCTTCTATCCACAACCAGGGCTGCAGCCGCTCCTATTCCCTGTGTCCCTGTAAACAAAGGTGATTTGTAGCCTGAGGGAGAGTGGCGGCTTGGCCTCCTGCTGAGGGCCCCATGGTGCTGAGAGCCACGTGGCAGGCCTTCGCATCTCCTAGCATGGTCTACCTCAGCAGCCTTCCGCTATCATTATGTTTTTGACAAATGAATTCATGCAGCGCTTTCATTAAATTCCGTCGGAGGGACCTGGAACTGCCATAAAGATCATCAGAATCTCGAGACCAGCACGTGCGAGCGCGCGGCTATGCGGCTTGTTGAAATTGACTGATGAGAATATTCAGTTTTTAATTTTCTGACTTAAAATAAGACCATCTGCAGCTGTTTCTTTTAGCAATAATTTTTAATTAAATGCAATAAAATTTACAGGAAACGACCCTAATAAGAAAATTGTGTCAGGAACACACTTATTGGAACATTGCTAGTGTGATATTAATCCCCTCCCCCTGACCATTTTTTTTTTTTTACTATAATGTAGATGAAACTGTGATTGTTAATCACGACGTGATTTTCGCTTCATAAAGTCAGGGCTTCCCTGTGGGAAGAAGCAGGGATCATTCTAGCTAATAGCAGCCAATTTCTTGGTAGGAGTCCACTGGTAGAATGTGCAGAATGGTTGCCGTGACCAGCTGAGCCCCGGAGGAGGAAGGGGCTTTGTTCCAGCCTATATTTGTGTGGCCCTCACTTGTCCCTACTTGCTCCATGGGATGAGCCTGTCCTGCACCAGACCAAACCAGAGAGAAAAGTCAGTGGTAGCTCCAGTGGTTGGGCGGTGCCTTGCTGTTGCCACCACTGCCTGAGCTTCCAGGCAGCAGTGGGGAGACGGACTGGGGTCTCACCTGGCATAGCTGCTGCTGTCCCCCAAGGAGAGGCAGGCCAGAAATATACATGCCATTGGTCATCAGGACCATTGTAGCTTCTGAGAAAGAGAAAGGAGCTGTGTGCTAATTAGAGAGCAGCTGCCGCCAGGGATATTCCCAGCAAGGCAGTCAGGGAAGGCTTCTCTGAGGGGGTGATGCTTGAGGGGATGCGGAGCAATGGTCAGCTGTCCTCAAGGAAGGTGCTCCCCAGGTGGAGGGAACATCAGGGGTGGGGGACCTCCATCCCCAGGCTGAGAAGGCAGGTGGCTCGCTGGACCCGTGAGAAAGAGCAGGGAGAGCAAGGCTGGGACAGACCAGACGGAGCCTTGAATTTTACTGGAGAGAGAGAAACATTTGCAGGGGCACGAGGCTCTGCTGGCCTTTAGATTTGGGGTGACTGCTATGCATTCAGGGCTCAGTCCTCAGCTTGGCACTACTGGGAATGGTGTGGATTATGTGTGCACATGTGGGTGTGTGTATGTGTGTGTGGTGCACATGTGCCACAGCACACATATGGAGGTCAAAGGACACCTTGAGTGTCCGTCCTCACCTTCCACCTGGATCGGGACAGGGCCCTTCCTTGTTCGTTGTCATTGCATACGACAGTCTGGCAGTGAGCCTCCAGGGACTCCCCTGTCTCTGCTGCCTTCTTCCCTTCAGAGTGCTGGGATTACAGATGCCAGCACTGCTGTATCCAGCTTTCACCTGGGTTCTAAGGATCCAAACGTGGGTTGTCAGGCTTGCATGGTGAGCACTTGACCCACTGATGTCTGCCCAGCGCCAGTGGTGGGAATTTAGGCAGTGGGAGGTCTTCTAGCACACAGGCCCTTCCTCTCTCCTCTTAGCTTTGCTCCACCTTGCACATGGGCTGTGATTCCTGCCTCACCACAGGAAAGGGACCAATGAAGCATGGACTAGACCTCCTGTGGTGGTTTGAAAGAAAATGGCCCCCAAAGGAAATGGTACTATTGGGAGATGTGGCCTTGTTGGAGTAGGTGTGGTCTTGTTGGGGGAAACATGTCACTATGGAGTCGGGCTTTGAGGTCTCATATATGTTCAAGCCACCCCCAGTACCCTAGACTACTTCCTGTTGCCCACAAGTCAAGATGTAGAAATCTCATCTCTGTCTCCAGCACTATGTCTGCCTGCATGCCACCATGTCGCATAATGAGCTGAACCTTTGAAACTGTAAGCCACCTCAGTTAAATGTTTTTCCTTTATAAGAGTTGCCATGGTCATGGTGTCTCTTCACAGCAATAGAAACCTTAACTTAAAGCTGAGCCAGAGAAATCCTCTGTCTTCACAAGTTGGTGCTCTCACACGTCTCTTACAGGAGGGAAGGCTGGCTTGCAGAAACCAAAGCTGCCCCATCAAACTGACACTCAGGCCTGTTTTACTGGGGATGTTAAATTCAGTCTAGCTGGCGAATCATTTGAAGCTACAGCAGAGTGCCGGCCACCCAGAGCGAATCTCTGCTCTGTGTAACAAGGATTGTCTGCCTTTGGCTGTGCTGTTTGGACTCAGGTCTCTCTCCTTCCTCCGTCCCTGGAGTGAGTAGTTCTGAGTTGCTCTGAGTGACTTTTTAGATGGTGTTGACTCAGCCACTCTGTCAGAGGAGGGAAAGGTGGTGAAAACCCCCGAGGGGAGTCTGAAAAGGAATGTTGCCAAACTGGGACTCTTCTATAGGAAACCGTGTGCTCTGTGAACAGTGGGGAGCTGTGCAAGGTTTTAGAACAAGCACAAGCCAGCATAGTCAGTGTCCATAGAGAAAGAGAAGCCTCCGAAGATGTCTAAATGACTAGGGATTGGGGCACAGCAGCAGGGCCAGTTCGTTCATCCTGTGTGGTGGGATAGCACTAAGCTACAGCTGCAGTCATGGCTTAGAGAAGGGTGACCCCGAGTTCTGTTGCGTCTGAACTCCCCAGTGTAGGGGAACTCAGGGTGGCTGATAGAGTTTTATTGCCACCCATGGCCCCATTGTGACGGGCAGCACGACACAAGGAGAGACTGAGCTCACTTCAGCTCTCCCTACCTCTTGTGAAACCTGAGCCCTACTTGTCCCCCTTGTTCTCCGTCATCTCTGAGCTGCCGGAGCAGCTGTAGATGACACATGACAAACACCGTCTCCAGCTTCCAACGGCAGCTCTGCCGCCTGTGTTTTACAGGGGTGTCTGTTGTCCTTGTGGGCCTGTGGAGCTCACGACGTACCCTAGCACTGTAGATGGTGCTGTATTAGCTACCACCCTGAGAAACAGACTGTTTTGAGTCTGCATTAACATATGAGAAATTAAGACACGAAATAGTTGGGTAAAGCAGCCAAGGTCTCTTAGCTGATCCACAGCGGGGCCAGGATGTCCCCTTGCAGTGTCCAGCACCACACTCCTACTTGCATGGCAAGGACTCTACTCACTCCATGGGTGTCTCCTCATTCAACTTGCTGAATGTCCTGTTGGGGATCACAGAGGAAGAAACTGAGGTTCTGGATGGTGGCAGGATTTGTAAGGCAGTGAGTACTGGAACCAAGACCAGAAGGGACATGTCTATAGATCTTGTTTTCCCCTCTTTCTGGTTTACCCCCTTTGTAAGCTTGCCAGCTGAAACTGACCCCCACTCGCTTGGGTAAACGTAGGGTGCTGCAGTGGAGTTCAAGTCTTCAGAATGTCATCAGTGTTCAGAATAAGGCAACTTGTGATCACTACACTCACTGGTTTCTGTCTGAGGCAGAAGCTGAGGCTCAGTGTGTGCAACGACCTGGGTTCAAGTCCCAGCATCGCCATCCCCTCAAAACCCTAATAGAGAGTAACACCCACCGTCACAGGGTTAAATGCACCCACTGTGTACAAGTGCCACTGCCTCAGAGTGCCTGGCCACGCTTGGGAAAAGCCCTTGGAAAGCCTATTACCCATGTCTCCCAGATCTTCCTGCTTAGGGAAAGAATGTCTGGCTCCTTGAGAACACCCCAGGAGCCATGGTCTTTACAGGATGTAGATGGCCTCAAGCCCAAGAGCCATGTCAGCTGCTGCAGAAAGTAACCAGTCTCTCTGGGCTTGGAGGCACAGCCTGGGCCTCTGGCCCTGCTCCTGTGGATGAGCATCTTGGGCAGAGATTGAGTTCTGTGATGATGTGGCTGGTCTCCATGTAAACAGACCAGCTTTCCACATACACAGGGTTGGTCCAGAGCCCTGGCTAGAGCTCAGAGGGAATGTCTCCAGGTTAAGGCATGACCCAAGAATTTGAAATTTCAGATTTGCTTCCATGGTCAATTAAGAAAACAAGTTACAAAATCCACTGGCTGTGTGGATGGAGTGGCAGAAGCAGTACCTGCCCTGCAGCATCGCAGAGGCTGAGGGAGCCACACAAAGTCCCTCTCATTCACAATACCATATACAAACTCACTGAAATGCCAGCATGGGAAGTATGCTTAAAAGGAACTTGTGGGCTGTGACTGTCCTTCTGGAGTCCCCTGCAAACTGCAGCATGGGAAGGGGGTGATTCCACCTCTTGGGGCTCAGACTCTCTGTCCCAACAGGCTCCTTTCCCAAATGAAATATTTACTTGGAATGTTTCTCGAGCACAGAGGCCAGGGCAGTTTATTTCATAAGTTCAACCTGCCTGCCTGCCTGCCTGACTTCCTTCCTTCCTTCCTTCCTTCCTTCCTTCCTTCCTTCCTTCCTTCCTTCCTTCCTTCCTTCCTTCCTTCCTATATTAGGGGTTGAACCCAGGGTCTCATACATGCTAGGCAAGCACTCTACTGCAGACATAAATCCCCAGCCCTCTTTTTTTTCATTTAAGTTTTATCATTTATTATTTGTGTGTGTGTGTGTGTGTGTGTG
>PVIU01025190.1:0-24179 GCA_004026605.1 Ondatra zibethicus
CATCTTAAAAAGAGAATATAACATTTAAATTCAACACTTGGGAGGCAGAGGCAGGTGCATCACTGTGAGTTTGAGACCAACGTGTTCTGCATAGAGAATTACAGGGAGCCAGGCTTTAGCACTACTGACACCATGACGGGAATTCCATTCAGGTCATAAAACTCAGCAAGTACACAGCACCACCTGCCAAAATGAAAACAAAGACCTAATTCATCAAAGCCCATGGTGCTAGGGAAGTCTCTGAATGGACTGACTTGGCTTTTTGGCTTCTGTGGTTCTGGCTAACTGTTCTTGCTAACTGAGGCATGGCAATCAAGGATGCGGTTTTGTGCTTAAAAGCTCACCCTGAAAAGGAACTCAGGGATACACTGGGGTCTTGAACACTGGCCGTCTAATAAAGACTTTCTATTGGCTTACCCCCCCAAAAAAAAAGTTTTCTAAAATATACACATATATAAAAGAAATCTAAATGAAATTGTCAAATAATGCAAGAGACAGAGTCCCACTGACCACCTCTTGTTACCAAATGAAGCTTTCCATGCCAGGATTGGGTTCTATCTAATTGATTTGTTGGCCACAGGGATTCCGTGGAAATTCCAAAACAACTCAGCCTGTTGCCAAGACTAGGTTGCTCTCCATAAACTTACAACAAGACCCCATTGCTGAAGACAACACCTACACAACTCATTGAACATGACAAATTGAGCTGGTGCCTACATATAACCTTTACCCCCTATGTTCTATCATCTTTGGTACAGGATCTAGTGTCTTTTGTACATGAAGGTACTCCGTATGATACCAAAGAGAAACATAAATACCCAAACAGCCACATACCCTTTAACCTACAATGGTGTCTGTAACATGAGGGCCTGCTTGTTGGGGTTTATGTCCCGCCCAGTCCCCCCAGCCATTTAGTCCCAGAGAAAATCACACAGAGAGTCTACATTAGGTTATAAACTGATTGACCCATTAGCTCAGGCTTCTTATTAGCTCTTGTAGCTTATATTAACCCATTATTTTTCTCTATGTTAGCCACATGGCTCAGTACCTTTTTCAGCGGGGCAGGTCACATCCTGCTTCTTCAGTGGTCTGGGCAGGAATGGGGAAAGAGCTTCCTTCTTCCCAGAATACTCCTGTTCTTCTGACCCCACCTTTACTTCTTGTCTGGTTTTCCCACCTATACTTCCTGCCTGGCCAATCAGCGTTTATTTAAAACATGATTGACAGAAAACAAACAATTCTCCTGCACCAGGTGTCCTGCCTGGACGATATGCTAAGGCAATGGTAGCATAAAACTTGCAGGAATATCTTATTTGACTTAAGACCCACTCCAAGAGATGGGGCCCATACCTGATACTGTTTGGTTGACCAAGAACCAGACATAAAATAGCAGAGAGATGTAGGGTAAAACCAAATGCTAACATACACACACACACACATATATATATGTATACATATACATATATATTCCTAACAACATTCTGCTATACTCATAAATCAGTGCCTTACTTAGCCATCATCAGAGAGAAGCTTCCTCCTGGATCAAATGGAAACAAATACAGAGATTCCCCCAGCCAGATATTATACAGAGTAAGAGACCCTAGAATGCATAGCTCTGAATGGGATGTCTCTATATAATCCCTCCCATCAAGTCTCAGGGAATCCTAGGGAAGAAGAGGCAGAAAGAGTTTAAGAGCCAGAGGGAATGGAGGACACAAGGAGAACAAGTCCCTCTAAATCAGCTGAGCAAAGGTCATAAGAACCCACAGAGACTGAACAAAATAAACCAACAGAAAAGAGCCCAAGAGAAGGCACAAGAATTAAAGACCCCCGTTTGCACATTCAGGAATCCCATAAAAGTACTACATGGGAAGCCATAATATTTATGCAAAGGACCCATGTATTTTGTCCAACTCTGATGTGTTAGGTTTTTAATCTTATTATATTCTATTATTATCCTTTAAAAAGAAAGCAAGGACTGAAATCCAGGAATAAAAGAGAGCCTACATACTTGTCATATTTGTGATGAAAGTTTCCAATATGTTACGGTGAATATGAATGTATGATCTGGATCTGTAAGAACTATATTCAAACCCTAGTTCTGCCTTTATCTGTTTAGCCTTGGGCTTTTCACATCACCTTTCTGAGTTTTAATTTCCTTTTTTGAATTAAAATACAGCATGGACTATACAGAGTTACCAAGAAAATTTACTGACTTGATAAAAATTAAACATCATGCATGGACATACTAAGAACTTGAAAAATGTTAGATAAAAATACAAATATATAAGACAAAGTAGGTTGGTTAGTGATATGTATTGAAAGTAGATATGAAAAGATGATTGATACTGTGTTTATTCTTTCAGATGTGATAAATCCATAACCACAGCCAACAGTGAGCACACCACAAAAGGCACACCAACAACATAGACCATTACAGTCTTATAATATTAGTGAGGTCACTGTTCTGAGAACACATGCTAGAAGATGCGCTAATATTTCACATCCCTATGGTTTTTCCTGCCCTTTTCACTTTCACCTAGTATATCTTCCTTTTATTTTAGAAACTTCTATAGAGCTGTTTTTCTAAATCCTGGCATGATATCATTAGCATTGAATTAGAAATTGTTTCTCAAAAATGCAGGGCAGCAAGAGAGAACCGTATTCATTAAAGAATAAAAAGTATCATATGCACCATTTTAAAATTATTTTTAAATTTTCTCATTAGATTTGTTCTACACCAACAGCAGTTTGTGAAAATTGAAATTGTTTGTCTCTAGGTGATAGGCGTTTGAGTGAATATATCTGTAAGAGCCTTTGAAGCTAACCTTAATTGGAAGGCCACCTATTGTGAACCGTGAATGCTATAATCAACTGAGACAAAATAAAAGGAAACCATCAAGCCATGAAATAAATAAGACAAATGCCTTCTTGACTGTTAGAGCACTATGTGCATTTGCTTTTCTATGGTTATATTATTATTTGGCTTTGTTATTGATTCTTCAGGTAAAAATATTTTCTTTTAAAAGAAATAAAGATTCAATTTCTCCAAACAGGAATGTAAAATAAGTACTCTGTTATCTACTCATAAGCAAATCCCCAAATCCTTTAACACCAAATGAGTATATTCTTGCCTCTCATTCTGCACAAAATTGAACTCCAAATGGATCAAGGCCCTTAGGATAAGATCTAACACACTTATTCCAATAGAGAAGAAAGCAGAACTTTCTGAACAAGACCCCTATACCACAATAATTAAGAATGACAATTGATGAATTGGACATAATGAAACTAAAAGTCTATAGATTATCATCAAGTGAATAGGCAGTCTACAGAAGGGTAAAATATTTTTCCCTGCTATACATCAGAAACTGAGCTAGTATCTCTAATATACAATGAACTCAAAAAAACTAAATACCAAGAAAAAATTAAATTGAAGCATAGAACTAAATAAAGACTTCATAAAAGAAGTACAAATGGTTGAGAAATATTTTCACTATTCTTATCCATCATGGAAATGCAAATAAAATGATTTTGAGACTTCATCTTGCCCCACTCAGAATGACTAATATCAATAAATGACGCCAAATGTTGGCAAGGATGTGGGCAAAGAGGAACAGTTTTTACTCTTGCTGGAAATGCAAACTGATGCAGACACTGCTAAAATCAATGCAGAGGTTCCTCATTATTATAGAAATAGATCAACCAAATAATCTAACAATACTGCCCCTAGAAATATTCCCCAAGAACTTTATATCCTTTGATAGAAATACCTCTTTATCTATCCATGTTCACTGCTGCTTTATTCAAAATAGCCAGGAAATGGAAACAACCTAAATGTCCATCAGCAGACAAATGGCTAATGAAAGTATGGCTCATATACATAAGTCAATATTATTCAGCTGGAAGTAAAAATGAAACTATGAAATTTGCAAATAAATGTATGAAACTGGAAATAATTATTCTGAATAAGGTAATCCAGACCCAGGAAGACAAAGGTCTCATGTTCTCTACTATGTGGATGCTAGCTTTGAATCTTTAGATGTGTGTGTGTTTAAATTAATAGGACCACAAAAGGCAGGAAACCAGTAAGTAGAAAAAGAGTGAGGTTCAAGGAAAGGGAAATATAATGTCAGTGCTAAGAAGGAGGAAAGGGGAACAAGGGAACAGGAAGGGCTAATGGATTAGGGATGTGGGGATCAGATAAAAGAGGGAGTATGGAAAAGGATACCAACACCAAAGATGTTTGAAAATATTATATGGAAACCTACTGCTGTAGAAGCATCCTAAAGTGTGTGTGTGTGTGTGTATGTGTGTGTGTGTGTGTGCGCGCGCGCACGCGCACATGCACGTGATTGTATAATATATATATCATATTGTATGTATTTACATATGTGCATACTTTATGTATATAAAGTACATATATACTTTAAATGGAGTTAACTTATATGTATATATACTTTATATATACTTTGAATGGAGTTAACTTATAATGGGGGTGGACTATAGCTATCCCAGACACCACAGGCTATCAAAAATCCCAGTACAAAGTTTGGGTTACCTCTTTTTGAACTGTTGGTAAGCAGGAGCTTGTAGACACTCCAAACATTGCAGGCTACTACCATTACTCTTTGTAACCCTCCAGAGCACATTAGTAAAACCCTATTGCCAAAGGCACCACATACGTGAGTCACTGGACATAGAGAAATCAGGCAGGTACCTATATGGAAGCTTTATTCCTATTGGATACCTTCCATAATGCTGGAAGAGTCTATGCACTATACTGAAGGAGAAAAGTCAATATTAATTTTGCCGGGCTGTGAGCCCTGTAAGATACAATAATAACTGGCCTAGCAAGATATGCCTACTGGTGCAATAGTAGCACAAATGTTTTGGAAGTAACTAAGCACTTTCTGATTGGATCTAAAGACTACTGCTCAAGCCGTAGCCTATGCCTGCTACCGTTAACTGGGCCAAAAACCTGTAACTGACTGGGAAATAGGCCATATGGGAGAGTGTGGTATTATCATTCTGCAAAATGGACATAGTAATAAACTGTCTCCTAAGTTCTTATTATAATGTATTGCATTATATTATATTAGTGCACCTCTCGGCCCTCATAATAAAAGCCTCTTTTTGGAGTGAATGGCAATTAGTACATAGACTCACAAATGCTGCAAAGAATAAAATATTTTGATGTGCTCAGCTCTAACTGGGACATTTATATCACACCTTTTGCCCCTCAGGCTAAGTGATCATCAAAGAAGAGGAGATGTAATGATCTCAGAAGCCAGAGGAAGTAGATGTCTGCAAGAAAACAGTAATTGCTGGACATGACAGTGCAGTTACACACAAAAACTAAAAGTGGCTGAGACTGGATGCACAAGATAAATCCTGCCAAATATGAGTATGGTTGAGGATAGGGTTCATGAAGTCCCACCCTATCTGAGGAATTATTGTCAACTGATGGTTGCTAGAAGAGGAAAAGTCGCTTGTTTTTTGTTTTTTTTTTTTCAGGATGCAGATGTGGGAAGAGGATCTCACACCCATGCACATACAGGAATCACTAAATGGATTTAGTGAGTTATTTGCAAAAGATGAAAAGAGCATATAAAGTGATGGTGGAGATAGGGGAGGAATTTGAGCAGAAGGAATGAGAGTGAATTTGATTCAAACACAAGGCATACATACATTTCTTTACTCAGTAAATGTCTTCTTATTATACAAAAAGACATATAGTTAATGAATTCTGTTTCTTCTTGTACTTTGAAAAGATCCTCAAAGATCTTTTACTATACAGAGTGTTGATGACGATCCTCAAGGAGGTCTACTAATTCTTTGAATAGTATTTACTATTTGTGTGTGTGTGTGTGCATACATACTTGACTTCATGATTTTTTCTTCTGGGAAGATTTTTTTCAGTGACTAAATTTGACACATAATGCAAAGTTAAACAAAAATCAAAATACATAGTTTAAGTACCACTGATTTGTGAGCCCATTGAACCTGCTGCTAATGAACCCATGAGTGATGAAAAAAAGATTTTTAAAAAATACTGAGAAACCCAAATTATTTCACTATATTCTGGGATCCACTTAGAAGCCACTCATAGGAAATTTGTAATGAAAGACAAGTACTAACTAAATCAACTTCCTTGTGTGAACAAGTCCTTGCCAAGTTCATGTCAAGTCATTGTTCTAGCTGCAGAGTGGGTTGAGTATCTAACACCACGATTCTGAAACAGGCACGTGTTTCTCTTTTATCATTTCACCAGGTGATGGGCTATGATCAGAGAACTGAATAATAGTTTTCATAGATGCTTTTAATTGGGGATAATTATTTAATGTTAATTACGAAAACTACAAATCCAGGACTGCAGACTTGGCATGCATGCAGACTTGATATGCAACATGCATTATCCCACAGGTTTAAGGATTTTCTTAGAGAAGAAAGGAGACTAAAACTACCCAAGATTCTGAGACTAGGAAAAATTGCATTTCTCTCTCCCAGGGAAGCAATATCTGGCATAGACACTAATGTTCTATGCTTCACTAAGAATGGAATTAAAAAGAAAGTGAGCTTCAAATCCCAGGATCCTAGTTGCAGCAGCAATAACCATTTTCAGACTCTACTTTCCTGCCATAAATAACAATTCTTGAAAAATATTAGCTCTATTGGCACATGGACATAACCAATAAGCAATAAATACTAGTTTTTCTCATTATTCCAGCATCCTATTCTACTAAAGAGCATTATTTCATTTTATAAATGGAGAAACTGAGATTTAGAACATTTAAGTAATTTCAAAAGCAGGACAAAGTTCTCAAAGTTATGGTATAAAGAAACTTTGGATGTAATGAAAATAGATTTGCAGTGTGAGCACAAGATGGAGATAGCTGTCGGATATAAAGGCTGTAAATGCTCTACAGAAAGTTGGGTCTTCAATTCTGGAAATCTTGGAAATACTTGTATGTAAGTTATAGTGAAAATAAAGGAATTTATTTTCTTTTTTAATTAAAAAAGTTAATTTTTTTAATTAAAGAAATGTATTTAAAAGTTGTTTTTGTTTTTTGGTTGGTTGGTTGGTTGGTTTTTGAGACAGGGTTTCTCTATAGCTTTGAAGCCTGTCCTGGAATTAGCTCTTGTAGATCAGGCTGGCCTTGAACTCACAAAGGTCCACCTCCCAAGTGCTGGGATTAAAGGTGTGTGCCAGGCTTAAAAGGTATTTTTTAATGTATCTTCTCTCAAATAACACAACCTGATTGAAGCCTCCTCTCCCTCGCCTCCTCCCAGTACCTTCCCACATACCTTCTCCCCAAGATTCACTACTCCTCTGCTTCCCTTCAGAACAGAGCAGTGCTCCTGGTATTATCAACCAAACATGACATAACAAGATGCAATAAGACTAGGCATAAGCCCTCACCTCAAGACTGAGTGAGGAAACCCAGAAGTAGGAAAAAGGTCCCAGGAGCAGTCCAAAGAGTCAGAGACATCGCACTTCCATTACTAGGAGTTTCCCCAAAATTCCAACCTAATCAACCACAATAAACATGTAGAGGACCTAGTGCAGACCTATGCAGGCTCAGTGATTGCTGTTCAGTCTCTGTGAGCCACTGTGAGCCCTGCTTAGTGAATTCTGTGGGCGGTGTTCTCCTGGTGTCCTCCACCCCTCTGACTATCACAGTCCTTCTTCCCCCTCTTCTGCGCTCTGCCTCATGTGAGAATTTAAAATCTATAAAGAACAATATAGAGAAAAAGAGAAGACTAATAGCAGAGCTTTAGCAAGTAATATTTAAAATGGTGACAGAAGAACATCTCATAGATTGCTGAAATCAAACAGAAGAGAGACAAGTGAAGCAAACATAAGGTGTACAAAGGCAGTAAGAAGGGGTGGTTTTCAAGATGGGACCACAACAGCACTGAACGCTACAGAGAAGGGAAGGGAGCCCCGCGATGTGGGGACAGATGGTTTCTCGGAGCCCTTTCTAGTGGGGTGATGAGGTAGCTAAGGAAGGACATCGCAACAAACATCAAAGAAAAGCATGTAGCAAAGTTGAGAATATTGTTCCCCATAGATCTTGCTAATCACAGAAAGAGGGATTGCAAAACAAAAGAAAGAGGGAAACCTCTGACATCACTCCACACACGAAAGGACTTTGCTCTTTGACAGGCTTCAGAGGAGGAAATAGGAGGAGAACCTGAAAGGGCAGAAGATTGCAAACCAAACAAGTTCGCACAAGAAGTACAAGAAAGAAGCCCAAGAGTGTAAGAAGGAACACTGATCTCTGTCCAAAAGGAGAGCAATATTTTTTCTCAGTGAAGAGATAGAAGCCCCATCCATGGCCTGGTAACATGTCGGGACCTGTTGAGTAGCCTCCAATCCTGGGCAAGAAGCAGCCAGGATATTGGCCAACAGCCATAGAAAAATACTAAGTTTGGAGCAACTTAAGTTTGGAACGAGTGGTTTAGACATGTGGGAGGGAGCTTTCCAGAGATAAAGAAAAGATGCTTGAGTGGCCCTTAGAGGACTAAATCTCAAAAAATAAATGTATAATTCCCAATGTATGAGAATAGGAAAGAGGGTTATTAAATTACTTATCACACAAAGATATTTGAAAAGAAAGCACTATTTACTCTTTCAGAAGCTTTCTTATCTGGAATGCAGTCAGCCTGTAGGACCACGTAAAGAAATAAAATCAGCATGCATCTGGTTAACCTAACCCATGCCTAGATGACAAGACCACCTTTTTCTGTGGTCAGCTACGACTGTGCAGATAACAGTGGAAAAAGCTGACTTCTGAACCTTGAGCTTTGCTTTTCCACTCTTTCCTCAAGTGTTCCCCATCACATTATCTTGTACAGGTTGTTTTCAATATAAGGACTCATCTTACAGGGAGGTTCCTCAAATAACCAGAAATGGATCTACCACTTAACCCAGATATATCACTCCTAGATTGTAGCACGATTAATAAAATCCCAGAGACAGGTATTGGGGTTCAACCTGAAGGTCAGAAAAACAAAACAGCCAGCCACTGGCTCTTACCTCTACCTCAGTCTGAAATGGCAACTCTGCCTCCAGGAACCCTCAGAATGAGACTCACAAGAGAGGAATATAAGACAGGAGGAAAGTGCTCTCAGATAGTCTCATTCTGGCATATCAAGTTAAGGAAGGACCAAGCCCCTCTCAAAATTATTTTTTTTTAAAATGTGAAAGTCTTTTGGAACAAAATAGCCCCTGATATTCATAGACTTGATCTATTTGTCTGGATATGGAGAGTTAGCTGTTACAACAAAAATCCTTAGATTTCAATGCTTCAAGTTCATCTGGCCAGGTGACAGGACACAGTCCTTTAGATGCCTCTTCTCCATGTGATGCCTGAGAGATTCAGGCTCTTCCTAAGGGCCATACACTACAGGTACTCTCCACAGATGCTATGGAATGAAGAGACATGGCACAGAGTAACTGAGTTTAGGGCCAACCTTGCAAGAAGGAACCTGTTTCTTCCCCCATTCAGAGCTGCATCCATATGACCACAACCTAACTGTAAAGAAGATGTGGAAATATGGCTATGTCATCCTGTCCATCCAGGAGAAAACAAGCAAGCTGGTGTTCCTCTAATTCATATAACTCACACTTAGACTGCAACTTCTTTTTTATGGGTAAACATGATAAAACTTAAGTTCCACACATATCTAAAATTTCAGGATTATTCTGTTCATTAAATAAAATAAATGAATTTCAGGGACTTAATCCTCATCATTTTTCTTCCAAATTACCACCTTCTACCTCGTAGTGAACCATGCACAGATTGAACCATGAGAAACACAGCTATAAAAAGAGCATTAGCATTTGGGGCTGGGGTCATGGTTAAAAGCCCTTGCTACTCTTCCAGAGGGCCCTGTTTTGATTCCCAGCAGCTCCATAGTGGCTGCCAATATTCTGTAACTTCTGTTCCAGGAGACAAACAAACACCTTCTTCTGGCTTCCTCAGGCCCTAGGCATGCACATGGTACAAAGACACACAAGTAGTCAAAAGCATATAAAAATAAAAATTCAAAGCTGTGCAGTGGTGGTGCATGCCTTTAACCCCAGCACTTAGGAGGCAGAGGCAGGCAGATCTATGTGAGTTCGAGGCCAGCCTGGTCTACAGAGTGAGTTC
This sequence comes from Ondatra zibethicus, assembly GCA_004026605.1. Lineage (NCBI taxonomy): Eukaryota > Metazoa > Chordata > Mammalia > Rodentia > Cricetidae > Ondatra > Ondatra zibethicus. The sequence continues at coordinate 10,161 of PVIU01025190.1, forward strand.
CAGGACAGGTTCCAAAAGAAAGCAACACAGAGAAACCTGTCTCAAAAAAAAAAAAGAACAAACAAACAAACAAAACATTTACTAAGACCTAACTGAAGAAAAATGTTTCAGAAAATTAACAAAATAATTAATGCTGCTATGAAAAAAATATCATGTTCTTCCACTGTTTTTCAGCAGTATTTATTGTGGAATTACAAGCATTAGATTGATTGTCTCATGGTTAAGTAGCACCACATTTTTTTCTATTTTTATTTTATTTTAAAAAAACTATCTTTTCTTATTTTACATACCAATCCCAGTTCCTACTCCCTCCCCTCCTCCTATTTCTTCCACCTTCCCCCAGTCCATCACCCATCCACTCCTCAGAGGGAACAACCAAGTCCCTCCCTACTATAGCTAGGCTGAGCAAGGTATTCCTCCAAAGAGAATGGGTTTCAAAAAGCCAGTACAAGCAGCACAGATGTCCAGAATGTACTTTGTTTAGCTACATTTCATCACATCTCAGCTAAAACACCACTAGAGCACACACCTCTTTTTCCACTAATTAAGTGCTTTCTCACTGAATTTTTATATGATCCAGATCCTTTTCACCTATTTCCTATTCGCATCTAGTTTTAAGATAAGAAAGTAGCAAAAGGAAAAATGTTTCTCCTGTTTCTGAATGAGGGGGGAGTGAAGGTTGGAATGGAATAGGCATTTACTCCTCTGTGCTCGGGTCTTCCGTGGAGACTAACATTCAGAGATGATTGGACAAATTAAAGAGTGAATATGTCGGCAAACTTAGCACAGTGCCTGAAACCCCCGTCAGTCATGGGAAGGATATGGATCTCAAAGACCTACTTCTCATTGTTGAACTATGGGATATTGGTTGATTTTGAGGTAGGGGGTGTCATTGTCTTCAGTGATATACCCACAAATGAGCCAAACTTGCTTCAGTGGATAGGTCTAAACACTGGGCCATTTAGGATAACATGGGTAAATTCAACACACCACAAAAGGAAACAAAAATGCATGAGTGAAGGAAAGGAATTCATCATCAAGAAGGGAGTTGACAGGAGGGGAGGGAAGGTAAGCAAGGCTAAGTGGTGGGAGTAACCAGAACTCATTGTGTACATGTTCAAAATTGTCACAAAAAATAACCCCAGCACTTAACTTAGATATTTCATAAATCCTTAGAATAACACTTCTTAACAATTTCAGAGATGAAGAAGCAAAGGCTCAGAGAAGGTAACTTCATTATATTTGAAAACACACTAAAATGGAGGGAAGATAGAGTAAAACAGGGACAAATGTGATCAAAGCACATTATAAGGAGGTGTGGGTGGGTCATGGTACATTCCTTTACTTTGTACAATTAATATTCATGCCAATAAAAAAAACAGGCCCTGAAGAGATGGCTTAGTCATTAAGGTGACTGCCACACAAGTTCGAATACCTGACTCTGCACCCATGTAAAGCATGCCGTGGTGGCATGTATCTGTAACCTTAATGTCAGAGAGTGTAGTGCAAGTGGAACACCAGAGCTTGCTGACCTGTCAATCATTTCATCAGTGAGTTCCATGCTCAGTGGGAGAGCCTGACTCAAAAAACAAGGCAGAAACAGGGCAGTGGTGGCGCATGCCTTTAATCCCAGAACTCGGGAAGCAGAGGCAGGAGGATCTCTATGAGTTCAAGGCCAGCCTGGTCTATAAGAGCTAGTTCCAGGACAGGCTCCAAAGCTACACAGAGAAACCCTGTCTTGAAAAACAAAGAACAAAACAAAACAAAAATTTAATAAGTAAAAAGGGTAGAAAGGTTATTGAGCAAAACATTGAGACTCAGCCTCTGGCCTCCACACAAATCCACATGGACAAGCACCCACACACATCTAGGACACGTACATACACAATTACACAAGAAAACATACAACATGACATAGCTAGGACTCAGAATCATGTCTGCATATGTAAGTCATATGTTTTATGACCTACTTAAAAGTTAGTCTTGAGACACACAGCTATCTCTGTTCCATACAACACTGAACAGTTTTAGTGGTCCTTGGTTAAGTCTGACATAGCAGAGACTGTCACCAATACTCTATCCCCCAGACTTTGATGGGTATGAAGATTTCTATCCATTTCCCTTATGGGTATTTATTCTCAGAACACAATTGTTTTTACATTCATAAGAGTGAGTAGGTGTGTATGTGTGTGTGTACGTATGCACGTACACATACTGTTCATATTTACTTAAAGTGTAATAACAAATGAAATGCGATGAAAAGGATCTTGTTTCCAGATTGTTCTGGTTTGAGTAGGAATGGCCCCCACAGACTCATGTGTTTCAATGTTTGGCTTATAGGGAGTGGCACTATTAGGAGGTGTGGCCTTGTTGGAGGAAGTGTGACACTGTGGAGGCGGGCTTTAAGGTCTTATATGCTCAAACTGGCCTAGTGACATAGTCCCCTTCTGCTGCCTGAGGATCAATATGTAGAATTCTTGGGTTGTTCTCCAGTACCATGTCTGCCTGCATGTCACCATGCTTCCCACCATGATGATTATGGACTGAACCTCTGACATTGTAAGCCAGCATCCATTAAATGTTTCCCTTTATAAGAGTTGCCATGGTCATAGTGTCTCTTCACAGCAATGAAACCCTAAGACACAGGCAATGCTGAGGGCAAATCATTGAAACAGTTTGAGAAACCAAACTATACATTTATATAATTATAAAATTGGTTATAAAATTGGCTTGGGATTTTTTTTCCACTGGCATTAACATTAACATTGACAACAGATTGAAATGGACTCTGTAATGAATATAGATATGGGACAATAAGCATGAGCCTTTCTAAAGCATTGTGTTTACAGAACACTTGCATTATATTCTTAGGGTAAAAAAGGCAACAATTCTATGCTCAGTCATTTGCATTGCATTTTAGTGTGACTATCAGTGTCATTTTACTAATTTTACTGTTTGTTTGTTAGATAGGTCTTGTTATGAAGCAAAGGCAGTCCTTAAATTCATACTCTTCTTTCTTATGACTCCTAAATGCTGAGATTAGAGATGTGCACTTCCCTAGGCTTAAATTCTTCAATTCTTGTTTATTAGCACCTAATCCTATTGATGTTAAGGACAAATGAACACTAAGAATAAGATATAATCTGTTCTTTGGGCTAATTGATATACATGAACATACTATGTCTTTTTAATAATAACTACTCTGAGATAAGTTTTTATTTAGATATATAAGCAGCATAATTTAGTGTTAGGTATAAATTAAAATTTTAGGGTAATTGAAGCCTACTGTGTCTCTGCATAGTAGAGTGACGTAGGCGATTGAGGTTAGGTTTGGTCACTGGACCTTCTTTGTAAAATGGACAATTAGGGGGCATGACAAGAACAGAGGCTTGAATTGAGCTGTTTGCTTGCTGCAACCCCCTGTACTTTTGCCACCTGTCCTGAGGAAAACATATCTCAGGTCACTACAGGTCCAAGCTGAATAAACAAAGAGGTGGCATAGACCTACAACCTAGAGTCCAGCCATCATCTGCAGATGTGCGGATTCATAAACAATAATATATATGTCTGCACTATAAGTCCCTGAGGTCTTGTCACTGTTGTACAACAAAATGCAATGAATATATCATTTATCAGCATTAAGACAGCATTTTCAAAGGAATAAAGGAATTTGGCCTTCACTTATTTTCAGATGTTTTCTAACCCTTACATGTTTAGACAGTGACATTCTTATATCCTCTAATTATTGACAGTATGAGATTTTATTTATATTGTCTCAAATGCCTTTATGACATTCAATATGCACAAGGTAGAGAGTTCTGTAGCACCAAATTATTTGTCAAAACAAATTTGAAAGGGATTATATGAAAGCAGTTTTGGGAAAAATCTAGACATGGACAATTAAAACCTTATAAAAATTATACTCTAATTTGAGACTATGTGAACATTTTGAAATAAAGCTGTATTGTGAACAGGTGTGCAGGGTCGGTGATTTGCTCTTAGGCAGCTTTTCCTGATTCTTTGAAATTTTATTAAGAAAATAAAGCAGAAGCAGACTTAGAACCTATAACAGAGGTATATCTGGGCAGACGCAGTGAATTTTGTTTGTTTCCATTTTTCCAACTTTAATATACTCAAGAGGTCCAGGTATTGATGCACAACAAATAAACTCCAGGAGAATTGTATCACTCATCGCTCGGCTTTACACTGTTCCTCTCGACGCTGCCCATGTGCATAATGAAACATTGGGTGAATTTTAAAGAGGAAAGAGAGAAAGATGAAACATCCCAGAAGGTCAAAAATCAATGATCCTCTTGCAGCTGGGACTCCTGGGAAACCCATAGACTTTGCTATTAGCCAGGGTCTGAGACATCTTCTTAAATACTTGGTTTTTGATGACATAAATCAATGATTTCTTTAAGGGAGGTCCTTTAGGGACCAAAGGAATGCTGCCTTTGAAATACTGAATAGTCTTCCCTAGAGCAAGGTGGGCCACTGAGTGTAGTCCATAGTTATATGTTACCTTTTAAAAAGCAAGAATTGAATTTCAAGAATAATGGGTTTCTAGTCTGGAAGTTCCTTAGAACTTAAACATGTAAGTACAGTTATATTAACTCAACAATCCCATCTCTGGATATATATCCAACAGAATGAAAACTGTGCCAAAAATAGACATTCCCATGTTTATCACAGCATTCACAAGAACCAAAGCAGAGAGTCAGGATGCCCTACCTCAATAATATTATCTCATCCTCTTTAATAGTACAATCATGCAACATATAGTGATATTTAGTCAATGAGCAACAGCATTTGGGAAGATCGTTCCAAAGATCATAATGGAATTGAAAAATTCCCATCACCTACTAAGGTACCACAACACTGTAGTGCAACATATTGCTCACTTGTGTGTGGTGCTCATGGTGTAAAACTACCAGTCAGTCATTAAAGTTTACAATATATCATCGTTCACAGAAATAATATTTCATAATATTAATTAAGTTAATAGTTTTTATTTATATTACACTTTTTATAGTTAGAGTAGACTCCTTATTACAAAATGATACACTATAAAATATCTACATTATTCTCAGATATCTCATTATCAAAGAGGTTTACCCCACCTCTTGATTGTATCAAGAGGCCATGTGGAATGATTGGCTTAAAGATAATGTTCATGTATGTTCACTCTGATTTTAAATAAGAAAACCAACCACATATTTGCCAGAATGTACTACACTAGTTTACCCATGGCCATATTTATAATAATTTAGCATAGTTGGGAGTTCCTAGTACAAATAAAAGGTTTGTCTTATTTTTCAAGATGCATGCACCATGTGCAGGAAATAAAAGCCTCCCCGGTCCCCAAAAAAAAAAAAAGAAAAAGAAAAAGATGCAAGGCCAACACAATCCTAATGCATGTTATTAGCTGGCTTTCAATAACAGTTAGCTTTTGTTAGTTAGAAGATTTCAAAATCCAAGAGATCTACACAGCAGTAATTCACTTAGCTAAGCCTTCTGGAGATTGGCTGGGCAACCACTGTGGCCAGCTGGTTCTGTGGGTCTCTGCTGAGATCTAGGGGTGAGCAGTTTTCTGTATGTTAACCTAGGGTTCTTCATGCAGTGGCTGCAGGATTCCCAACAGCAGGAAGGGAAGGAAGCCTCCAATGTTCAAGTACTTCTTGGATCTGTATTTGTGCCAGATATTTCTCACTGGCTATAGCAGATCACATGACTTAAACAAAACCACATGAGGACCACCCAGAGTGGCAACTACAGAGAGATGTGACAGAATCAAAGACTGATTCAACATTGTTGCTGTAATTTGTTTTCCTTACAGATCCTTCTATCTTGGGTGGCATGTTTCTTTTCTTCAGATACCCTCATGTCTGCTGACGTAAGAACTTTGTTTTCTTGAGCAGTAATAAATACTACTATGACTGCCCATTAACACATAGAACGAATTGCTCTTGAAAGCAAGTCATGGTGAAGAGAAGACCTTAGATTCAGAGACTACGATTTTCTCCCAAGTCATTCTTCGAGAGTAGAACTTACTAAAGATTTTTAGCATGCAGCTGTTTGTACCCTCAAAGCAAAAATATGCACGTTACTTGAGATGTGTTGATTCACTCTTTCCCTTTCCTTGGCCTCCTCCCTTATCCTCTGATTAAATAAATTTGTCACAATAAAGTGCCCACTTCCAGCAGTGACTCCTCATTTACCAATTCCCAGTACAACTCCTTCAGGAAAGCTGATTAAAAACAAAACTGTGTCACATTAACCAGCTCCCTCCCCTCCCTTTGTCTGTACACACTACATCCCTTCCCCGCCCCCCAAAAAAAAAATTATAGGGGGTATTTACAGCTTTAAGTGTCTTAAGCCCACTTCAGCTGACCATGTCCACCTGTGTTCACAAGCTTATTTTAGAGACGCCCCCAACACACAGAACGATGTGTTTACTAGAACATAGTTCCCCAGGGATGAGTCAGGCACATCTGTAATTCTAAGGAGAGTGTAATGAGGAAAAACTGGCGCCACTCAGAATGGCTCACAGCTGTTCTGGAAGCTGATAAATAAGATGCTCGACAGGAGATCCCTAATTGGAGCCAGTTTTTCTTAAGTGGCTTCACAATGTGGTGCAGGACTGGGTGCAGGAATGCTGAAAGTGTGGTTCCCATGCAGCTCAGTTTGTCTTGTAAACAGTTCTCATTGCAAACGGTAGAGCCTTCTGCTTCTGTTCAAAGGGGGGAAATGCTCACTTCATCTGTTTTTTTCTACACTAATTAAAGGCAAACTAGCATCACTGTCCCCGGTGTTTCTCCCTGGGAAATCCCCTGTCCTTGGTACCTGTCTCCTTCCTCTTCACCTTTCCTCCTTCCTCCCTTCCCATTTTATCATTTTACCTTTCTTCATCCCCCCCTTGTTTCTTTTTTTCTCCCTTTCTCTCCCTAAATACAGTCTCCTTTCCACTTCACTTTCTCTTGTCCTCCCTTCCCATCTTCAGAAGCACCTGTTGGAAGCTTGAATCAAAAACAATTAATTCTTCTTTTTCAGACAGTGGCCATGAAACCCTAAAGTGAGGATTTACTTGCTGGGTGAGAATCCCTGTAGTATTTTAATTTCATCTGAGAAATGACCAAACACACTTGTAACAAGCAAAGAAGAGATTTGGCTTCTTGTTGCAAAAGCAACTGGCACGCCTTTACTTTTCTGGGCACAATACCTCCTTTGCAATTGGGAAGGAAAGGTCATTGCTCCTGGGAGAGACCTTATCTACCTTATTTACTACCTCTGTATATCTTGACACTAGAATACGCCTTTAACAGACAGTTGCTAAGCCTCATTTTACTTTTTAAAAAGCACTATGATAACCAAAATACCATATAAAAAACTCTCTAGGTTCCTGTGTCCTAATGTTTAAGGGCTACAAGACAGTGCTGAAGAATATTTACTGCATGATTCATCCATCCTTCCTCAAATGGAGCCTTTTGTTAGTTCACATTTAAATATGGTAAGAATCCCTCCTCCCACCCTACTAGGGGATGCTCTTGCTTCACAAACATCAATTGTCCTGTAACTGTTTTCAGCTTTCCCAAAGGGACAGAATCTCTATTATATCCAGAGCATTTGAGGCCCTCACTTCTGGGTATGAGGTATAATTCAGAGTCTCAGTGTTGAAACCTATATGACAAGCAAGTTTTGCTTTGATAATCTGTCCAACGGTGTTTCCCAACAAATACACAATATTGTTATATATACTGAATATACAGTATTCCCAACAAACATACAAATGTACAGAACAGTGGCATTTGTATATCCTCCTACCCATTCGTATAGGAGGAGAGGTGGGACACTGCTTCCATACACATTTAGACGTCTTCACAATTTGGAGGCAGAATGAGGCTCTCTAGGAGCACGTGACTCCTGAGTTAAATTGGGAGTCATGCGTGTCAAGGAGAGCATCCTTCAGCCATCAATTCATGTTTCACAGGTTTCCATGTGAAATACTGCAAAAGGGTACAGTACAAATATAACTGTAAAGCAGAAACAGAGTCCAAAAGATTCATCCACTCTTCAATTCTTAAAGTATCCTTCATGCTCCCAAAATGCTACAAAATGCTAATGACACAGAGAAGATATGGAAATCACACCATTCCTTGAGAGACTCAGTCTCATGAAGTACTCCCTGGAAGCAAGTACTCAAGGAGAAAGAAAATATAACTGGTGTACTTAGGTCGTCTCCAAGGCCACTGTCAGAGTAGCTGCTTCTGGTTTCAGAGAAAATTCTTTGGCTGATAGCAATACATTTTAAGTACCTCCCCCTCATCTCTCCAGGAAATCATATTAGACACTGTTAATAATACTATATACTTAACAAAAAGAGTAGTTAGTTCTCTACTGTGTCATTCAGCACCGTGGAAAATGTTTACAACCCTATACTGTCGTGTAACGAAAAGAAAGAGCATCCCGGATCCTGAAGAGATGCTGACTTTGTGGACTTGCTGCAAAGAACCAAGAGTGACCCCAACACAGGATTCTTAGCACTGAGTTAAAGAGATCCAGTCTCTCTGCTGCTGAGACATAGAAGTTCAGAGAGTTTTTTTTTAAGTTCCTGATGAAAAATACAAGTGCAATCATACCAGTCAAATGAAGAAAGAAAATCCAAAGAAGCGGGAGTTGTCATATTCCACTCTTACATTAATCAATAGCTTCAAATACAATGCACATTTTCTTCTCTGAAGGCTACACAGTATTGTAAGAGATTTTCTTTGACATATTCTTCCTGGCTAAAAATGTTACAGAGGAATTCTAGAGAGCTAAGTGTTCTCTGACAGATTATTTCAATTCTGAAAGTCAGATATATTGCTTCATCTCTAAAATGTAAAAGATTCTAGACTGGACTGGCGAATGCAACCCAGCGGATGAGGATAAGCTAAAACATTGTCAACTGTGTGTATGTGTTCAACAACTTCATTTAGTGTCATCTAAAGAACATCTATAGGGGTTGGAGAGTTGGCTCAGAGGTGATGTGCTTGCTGAGCAGACACTGGAAACTGATTTTCAATTCCAAGTATAACATAAAAGCTGGGCATGGTGACATGGATCTGAAACACCAGGGCTGGTGTGGATGGTAAAGCACAGAGCTTGAACTTGGGGGCTCCATCTTCAGCTGGTCTAGCCAAAATGACAAGCTCAAGGCTCACTGAAAAAAAATTTGGTTCAAAAGATAAAGTGGAGAATGATAGACAAGGGCATTAGCAATCTCTGGCCTCCCTGGACAGTACCATCCACACACAGGTGCATGCACGCCACATGAAACCTATGATGTATATTCTCATATCCATTTGTAAGTGAAGATGTTGAAGCTAGTAAAGAATAAATAACGTGCACAAGAGGAATAGCTAATAAGAAGCAACACCGATATTAGAAAACTTTGCTTTATGAAGTTACATGAGGGCCACGGTCTGCCTTTAATAAAAAAGCAAAGCAAAAGTCAGCTCCACTTTAACATCCTCTGATGAGTTAAAATTAAAACAAGAACACAAGGCTATTCATTATTAATTGCACGTTCATTCATTTTTCATTTGGATAGACATAATCAAAAGCCAAGTGCTGACTTCCTTGTGTACTCATTTTTTTAAATACTGTGCTCATGACTCTTTTAATAATGCAAATATTTATTATGGGCATCCCTGGAGAATCAAAGGTGCTCAACGAAGGGATTTCTAAATATCACGATCCACTGCCGAGAGAAAACACCAGGACGCTCTACTGTTTAAAGGGTCAAAGCCACAGGGTTTGCCAAAAGGGTCACTCCACACAAAAACAAGGCAGAAGGTTATCCAGTTTCTAGAATACAGTAGCAGCAGGTATAATCCTCACTAACAGAGCAAGAGGAGGCATGAGGAGAATTTCTCCAGGGTAACAAAAATTGCATTGCTGGCCTGAAATGGCACCAAAGATAACTAGTACACAATGGACTTGAACACTGTCAAGATTTGGTTCATGAAATTCCGTTCTATATACAATTTAATTCAATGTAAATATTTGAATATTCACTACTACCCACAAAGCATCTACTACCCACTAGGTTCTGGGAATTTTTCTAATGAATAAAATTGGATCATCCCATAAGAATCTTAATGGAGTAATAGAAGTGAAAGTTGAGATCACTGAAAGACTTGTGAACTCTGCTAAGAATTTTGCACTTCATTCTAGGGGAAATGCTAGTTAAGCTACTGAAAGCTTATAAAGTCATATGTATCTATGTACATATATACATACATATACACACATACACACACAGGGTGTGAGGTGCATAGTCAACTCACATACATTGATTCTCGTATATAAAAAAAAGCCATGCAATTATCTGGGAACACAGTTGAAAATCAAATAGAATGCACCAGGCTAGACGTATGGAATATTTAGAGAAGATTACTGCCAAAGTCTGAACTAAAATATAATAAGGAATGTACTATGACAATAGGCAAAATTCATTTGAAACACCTTTGAGGTTAAAAACTATGACAAATCAACTAATGTCGCAATAAATATTTACAATGGTTCAACTGCCCAAGAAGATATTATATAGGTAAAGTAAGAGAAAGGGAATAGAAAAGAAATTGCCGTGTGCAAACTACTGACATAGATGTTGAATTTCATATTTCTAAGTCTGATGTGCATGGAGCACAAGGAAGTTGTAAATTGAATATTTGGCATAAAATTTCCAAGTATTATTTGTTATAAAATTCATTACTAAAGCTGGAGAGATGGCTCAGCAGTTATGAGCATTTACTGCTCTCCGAGGACCAGAGTTCCATTTCTAGAATGAATCCCCAAATCCAAGGTATCTGATGCCCTCTTCTGGCCTCTATAGACATTTGCATGCACATACTCATGCACAGACATACACATAAATATTTTTAAACATCCCTTCCTTTAACTATTTTTGTAATTAATTATCCCAAATCTGATAAGCCATTTTAAAATAATGTCCTTGATAGCTTTGAAGATCCTCTATAATTTTCTAATGGATGGGGAAGCTTAGCCCAAAAGAAATTGGTCATGGTTACAGTGTCCAGCAAAATGTATAGGCAGTGTACATTGTTTATCATGACTGTATAGTACCTCAAGTTCTTCAGGGTTGGGGAGATGAAAATGGTAGAGGTCTGCAAATAAACCTGCAAGGTGAGGTGATTTCTCTCTTTGGCACATCTTCCAAGGATCCTCAGTACACTCTCACATTCTCGGTGTCAGTATCTCCAAACTCAGTTTTATCATCAGAGTTTATTAGCAAAAACATGCTCGCACTAACCTCATGTTAGCTCAAAAATCACCCTGTTCCTGGAACTCTAGGTCTCTGGGCTCTTCTGGATGTGCATCCCTGGTGAATATCTTTCTTTGTCAGTAACTGAGGTATCCTGATTCACAGAAAAACAGATCTTAGACAGAAAGCAGACTTCCGGTCTCTTACTCCTCAGATCCATGGGTGCCTTAGCAAAGCTCATTGTGCCTTAGAGCATGGAAAATGGTATTCAGTACTAATTTAGAAAAGCTCCAGATCCATGAACGCTATGAGCTGCAGGAAGGGATCCTTAAGTTATTATATTTATCACTGAGACAAAGTATGCTGACCCCTGACAGGAAAACTGTAGGAGCTGCAGCTGACATAGGTCAGGTGCTATTTCAAGATATTAGTCCTTTGATAATGGACTAAGCGAAGGTAAGACAAACACAACAGGCTCCTGATTGTTTACTTGTTTGTTTGTTTAGTTCACCTGGGGGTTTCTGTTCATTATTAAAGATGGTATAACAAATAATGGGTTTCATCATGCATACATGTTGTATAAGTCATTATAGGTTTTTTCTTATTCATCCCCTTCCCCCAATCCCGCCCCATGGCCCTTTGTCTAGGTCCTTTCCTTCCCTCAGTTAGCCCCACATTCTGTTTTCACGTCACATATACATCACCACCTTCTCTTTCTACCTTTACCCCTCCTTTCAGTACCTTTGTGCTCTCCCATAATCCGCATTTTAGTTCCATGAACTTCATACACAGTTTTAAATCTAGAACCCACATATTGGGGGAAAATACATAATATTTGTGCTTCTGAGTATGTGCTGTTTTGCTCAGTATGATGACTTGCTGTCCCATCCATTGCTCTGAAAATGTCATGATTTCACCTTTCTCCAGTGTATATGTGTGCTGCATTTTTTATTCATTTACCTGTCACTTTCATTTGTTATTTCTCCCAGTGGGTTTGCTGGCTTGCAGGGTTAAGATAATTGATTTATCTCCACAAATGTGAGAAAGAGAGAGGGAAACATTGGCCTCCCATGTAGGGTCCTCGACAGAACACTTAACCTGCCATTTGTGCCTAGGAATGTAGCTCAGTTGGTAGCATGTGTGAAGCCCCAGGTTCTATTGTCAGCACCACAAAGCAGGAATGATAACGAGAACAAAGATAATAAACCCTGCTACTCCCTTACAGAGCAATGTAGAATCACAGTTGAACACAGTAAGACATATCAAATGAGCCATCCTAGGAGGAGCTTGGATGATAGCATTACTGAGAGAAATGCAGACTGTGGGGGCCTAGCTCAAGAGCTTTCAAATGAGAATAATCTTAGCAACGGAGCTAGAGATCATTCTGGATATTTTTTGGCAAAGAATGCGACTATTTTTGCCCTTGACTTAAGAATCGGCCTAATGCTAAACTGAAGAATTTTTGATTACATTTTTGACAGAGGCAATTTCAAGACAGCCTAATATTAACTGTGTTGTGTGGTTATTAGTTCTCATTCTTATGAAAACCTACAGTGAAAAAGAGAACAAGGGTGGAAAGAAATACAAAATGTACAGCTTGAGAAGAGCCCAGGAAATTTTATGTTGAAGCCTTGATTTGTACTAAAAGAGATAGAGGAGAAATGGAATAAAAAGAATGGTACCCTCTGAATAAAAGAAGTGCATTGAGACCCCACCTAGTCAGTCTCACAACTTGTGAAAAGGCCTGAGGAATTATCTATTACTAAAGAACCACAAAAGTCAAAGCTTATGCAAATATAATTCAAGGATGGGGCCAAACTCTATCATAAGCAGTTAGCAGAATTTGACAGCTTCAGCCATGTGGTTCTGACTTTCGAGGCAATAAGGAGACAGGAGTGAAGAAGTTGTGGAATCTTCTTCCAAAGTTAAAGAGAGTGGCTAAGGCTAGGTGTATGGCAGAAGAATCCCTACATGCAGGACCAGAGAGCTCATTTCATGGAGCTGTTAAAGAATGGATTGTGTTAGAGACCCTAAAATGTTGGGGATGCCAAAGCCAGGGGATGTCTGTCAAGAGGAGCCATATGCAGGGAGCCAGGCCAACAGAAAGAAGTGTAATGCCGTCAGCAAGGCTGAAAGGACAGAGTCATCTAAGCCCTTTGTCATCAGAAACAGAACTAAAGGATTTGGAATTTGCCCTGGTGGGCTTTGATCATGCTCTGAGCCAGTACTTCCTCACTGTACCTCCTTTCCTCCCTTTTGGAATGATGTTATATATTCTGTGCCATTGTATGCTGGAAGTATACAGTTTGCTTTTTTCAAGTGTAGCGGTTTCTCAGGAAATTGGGAATCAACCTCAGGATCCAGCAATACCACTCTTGGGAATATACCCAAGAGATGCCCAAAAATACTACAAAAGCATTTGTGCAACTATGTTCATAGCAGCATTATTTGTAATAGCCAGAACCTGGAAACAACCTAGGTGCCCCTCAATAAAAGAATGGATCAAGAAAGTGTGGAATATATACACATTAGAGTACTACTCAGCGGTAAAAAACAATGACATCTTGAATTTTGCATGCAAATGGATGGAAATACAAAATGCTATCCTGAGTGAGGTACCCAAACCCAAAAAGACGATTATGGTCTGTACTCACTCATTAGTGGACCCTAGCCATAAAACAAAGGACACTAAGCTTATAGCTCACAAGCCCAGAGAAGCCAAATAGCAAGGTGAACCCAAAGAAAAACATATA
>PVIU01025191.1:0-24104 GCA_004026605.1 Ondatra zibethicus
AACCTTGGGGGAGGACTGAAGGGGGGAAGGGAGAGGCAGGGAGGGGAGTAGTGAAAAATGTAGAGCTCAATAAATATCAATAAGAAAAGAAGTGTTTCTTTTACATATGAGGGTGCCCTTGTATTTGGGGCATAGATATTCAGTACTGAGATTTCCTCTTGATGAATTTTTTTGTGACTAATATGAAATGTCCTTCTTTGTATCTGTAGATTGATTTTAGTTTGAAGTCTATTTTGTTAGATAATAGGATAACTATACCAGCTTGTTTCTTAGGTCCATTTGATTAGAAATTTTTTTTTCCCCAATCCTTTACTCTGAGGTGATGTCTGTCTTTGAGGTTGAGATGTGTTTCTTGTATGCAGCAGAAGGATGGATTCTGTTTTTGTGTCCAGTCTGTTAGCCTGTGTCTTTTTATAGGTGAGTTGAGTCCATTTATATTAAGGGATATTAATTACCAGTGATTGCTATCTCCTGATAAGTTAGTTTTTGTTGTTGGTGATATTAATTTGTGTGCTTTTCCCTTCTTTGGGATTTGCTGCTGTGAGATCATCAATTGTCTGTGTTTTTGTTGATGTAGCCAATTTCCTTGGGTTGGAGTTTTCCTTCTAGTACTTTGTGTAGGGCTGGGTTTGTGACTAGGTATTGGTTAAATCTGGGTTTGTCATGGAATATTTTGGTTTGTCCTTCTATGGTGATTGAAAGTTTTGCTGAGTATAATAGTCTGGGCTGGCATCCGTGGTTTCTTAATGTCTGTATAATGCTTGACCAGGACCTTCTGGCTTTCATTGTCTCCATTGAGAAGTCAGGTGTAATTCTGATAGGACTGCCTTTATATGTTACTTGCCCTTTTTCCTTTGCAGCTCTTAATATTCTTTCTTTATTCTGTATGCTTAGTGTTTTGATTATTATGTAGCAAGAGGACTTTTTTTTTATAGTCCAGTCTATTTGGTGTTCTGTAAGCTTCTTGTATCTTCATAGGCATGTCTTTCTTTGTGTTGGAAAAGTTTTCTTCTATGATTTTGTTAAATATATTTTCTGTACTTTTTAGTTGAACTTCTTTTCATTCTTCTATACCTATTATTCTTAGGTTTGGTCTTTTCATGGTGTACCATATTTCCTGGATATTTTGTGTTAAGCTTTTGTTAGATTTAATGTTTTCTTTGACTGATGAGTCTATTTCCTCTATTGTATCTTCAGTGCTTGAGATTCTTTCTTCCATCTCTTGTATTCTGCTGTTTATGCTTGCATTTGTGGTTCCTGATTGTTTTCTCACGATTTCTGTTTCTATAATTCCCTCGTCTTGTGGTTTTTTTTTAATGTCTCTATTTTAATTTTCAAGTCTTGAATAGTTTCTTTCATATGTTTGATTATTTTTTCTTGGTTTTCTTTAAGGGATTTGTTGATGTCTTCCAATTTTTTGTTTGTCTTTTCCTCCATTTCTTTGAGGGAATTTTTCATTTCCTCTTTAAGGGCTTCAAACATTCTCCTAAAGTTATTTTTTAGGTCATTTTCTTCTGCTTCATCTTTATTTGGTTGTTCAAGTCTTGCTGTTGTAAGGTCACTAATTTTTACTGGTGTCATGTTATGCTTTGTGGTGTTGAGTGTGTCCTTACCTTGTCTGCCCATATTTTCCTCTGATTGATGGAGTTGGGGCTGTCTGTGACTCTGGTGATCAATCTTCCAGGTGCCAGTGTTTTGACCAAGTTTTCTGTCCCACCAGGTCCCACAGCTGTTTAGTCCCAAAGAAACACACAGAGGTCTACATTAATTATAAACTGATTGGCCTATTAGCTCAGGCTCCTTATTAACTCTTATAACTTATATTAACCCATAATTCTTATCTGTGTTAGCCACGTGGCTCGGTACCTTTTTGGCGAGGCAGTCACATTTTGCTTGCTCTGTGTCTGGGTGATGACTGCAGACTAACACTTCCCTCTTCCCAGAATTCTCGTTACCCTGCCTCCACTTCTGCCTGATTACCCGGCCTATACTTCCTGCCTGGCTACTGGCCAATCAATGCTTATTTAAAATACAAGTGACAGGATACAGACCATTGTTCCACAGCACCAGTGCATCAAAGACTCAGATGGTTGCTCCTGTGGTGCAGTCAGTGCAACAGTTCCAGTCACCCCGTTGGTCATTCTGTGTTCCTGGAGGTTGCTCAGCGCTCCTGGGGCTTGCTCTATTCCTGTGGAGTTTGCTATCTCAGGCTTGCTCTGGCCTAGGTCACTGACTCAGTTCTGTTTTTGTAAATGTCTCTGGTCTGGTTCTGCTCTTGCTCCTGTGGAGTTCATTGTCTCAGGCCTGTTCTGGTCTTGGTTGCTGGCTCAGTCATGGAGTTTGCTGTCTTAGGCTTGCTTCGGTCTAGGTCACTCGCTCAGTCCTGCTTCAGTAAACATTGAGGTTATGTCTTTTAAATTTAAAAAAATAACTGTATTACTTAGTTAATATGGTATTTAGTACTTCTTGTAGCATGAATACCCCAGCAGCCCTATGGGCCTCATGGATTCAGGAAGGATGTAGAAGCTGCTCAAAGGAACAGGAGTAGGCAGAGAGGCTTAGAGAGAGGAGTACCCATTTCATCCAGCTTCTTGCTATGCCTTGTACCTACTAATGCTAATATTCAAGCACAAGTATGTCAGATGTTTGTCCTGATGGGACTTAATACACCCAGGACCTTGAAAGGCCTGAGCCTATCCATGAGGCAGAAAGAGAATGCTATACTTACATCTTAAGTTTTTCTGACACTAAACTTGGATATGCTAGTTTCTATTCCAAGAAACAGATGGTCAAATATATGCAGTAATATCTATACTTCTCTCTTGCTGTAGGCTATTCTGAGCCAGGAATGTCCCATGGAGACCCAGATGTATGCAACCCAGAAGCCCATGAAGGAGTTTCCCTTGGGGGAGAACAGTGATTATTCTGGCAGTGAGGAGTAGCTGATACCTGAACCCCATCCAGATGACTCCTTAAAGCTTGGATTCCAGTGACCACCTCTTCCCCAGGGACCAGACCACCGTGGAGCATTCAACGGGTTTTATTTTTCCTTTCATCTGGTTGTCTCCCTTCCTCCCTTCTCATTGATGGCTTGCCCTTACTCACCTGTGCCACCTACCACTCTCCCTCTGTGCTTTGATAGTCTCGGTGGCCCACTTTTTGTGGGAGGACAGTGCTGCTTCCTGCCAGACCAAAGTGAGGCTGATTAAAGTTGAGTTGTGACAAGTTCTGCAAGGGCTGACTCACTTCCTGCAGGCAGTGCTGAACAATGAGCCTGTGGAGCCAGAGGGACAAAAGGCAAGCCTTGCTTTGCTCCCTGCTTTGCTCTCACATATTTCCAACAGGCCATGGGATTTGAGCTCTGTCCTCCAATTTTCCCAGTTGAGCTTCAATATATAGTCTTTTACTTATTTAAGAAATTACATATATATAATATATGAATATATATATATAATTATATATTTATGTGTAGGTGTATGTGCTAAAATGACCTCACCCTCATTAAATGAGGTCTTCCTAATGTTTTCATTACCTAATCAAAAGAAAATAAGCAGCTTTCTTAGGCTTGAGTTACATCTGTTTTTGTGGTTTCTCATGTATGTTTGTATCTTCCCCAAATCTCTTAAACTCTTAAAAATAAAACTGGTTGAAGGACAGAAAACAAAACAAACCAACCAAAACTAACCCCATTATTAGACTCAAGAATTCTCTGTGTGAAGCAAAAAGAAACTTGAAATGTCTCCCAATGTGTGTTTCCTAATACTAGGAGTAGAATAAGTTGTTCATTGTTCACACGTGTCAATGAGTAAGTCAGTATCCAATTCAGACATGATAAACCAGATACCTCTTTGTGGCAGGAGAGGGTGTGTGGGAAAATACAGTGGGTGTTGTAAATCGCGTGAAATTTTACTATGTTTTTGAAATGGTGATTGGGTGATAGAGCCTCAAGGATATGGGAACCATGGCTCTCACCCTAAGTAGTTCTCATTTGTTTAAGCAAACAGAATAAAATTTACAAACAACCCAAGTTAGTATATGCTATTTATGCATGCCCAGGTCTGGGTGTGAGATAAAAGCAGAGATAGAGGTGGAGAAAGGATGCTGTGGAGTACCTTGATATTCGACAGGGGTGTTCAGACTTGACCTGGAGTAACACGTGGATTGCTATGTTCTTTCCTGGGAGTTGGACAGGTTCAGGACAAACTCTGATTCATTAGATCACATTTGGCTGGCTCTCAGTGAATCCGTGTCACTTAGACAATGAATATGTGATTAGTAGATGTGTTTGGGGGAGTTTGGCTTTAAACTAGACTTCCTTGGTTTGCAGAACCAGATAGACTTGTATCATTTAGTGCAGATGACATGCTTCTCACATTACAAAGATGTCTAAGGTCAAATTAGCAAATTATTTACCTGAAAGTCTAAGCCATAGTTCCTGATGAAAGGAGAGAAAGCGGGGGAGGGGGGGGAACGGGACATGCAGGCCACCAGAGCTTTAAAGAGGGAAGGGAGGGAGCACATCCATGTGGGTGGGGTTTGTAATAAAAGTCATGCTTGTTACAGGGACAGCTAATGTGCATTTCAAAACAAAGGAAGGATTTAACAGACGTTATCTTGAGGATAAACTTAGTCTTTATTAGTGGCCCTGTAAGGAACAGGAGAAGAATGCATGGTAAGGATCAGACATTGGCAGGTCATGACATCTTCAAAAGCTAAAAATGTCAACCCAGTGAGAAGGAGACCCGAGGCTTTTTCTGTAAAAGCAGCAGCTCTTCCAAGCAGCAGATGATCTGTGCCATGAAACAACTGAAATGTACTTTTCTCCTCAGAAAAGGAGGCAGCTCAAAGAACACACAATGATGGTCAAACAAAGAAGGCAGAAGAAAATGCCAGAAAGATGTTGGACAGTCTCAGAGTGGAGACAGCCTGAAAGGCTTCATTCTCCAGTGCAAAAGTGTAGTGCGTCTGCATCTCATGGAGAGGAGAGGCAGACAGGAGGAGTTGGAGAATACACAGAAGCTATGTGCGGTGATGGCAGGGAAAGTATCCATGTGGGGAGGAACCCAAGTCCAAGAAGCTAAGTTAACGTGGCTTACACCTTCTACAAGGGTCTGGCTTAGTGGCCTCAGAACTTCAGGATCCTTCCACAGTGGAGTAGTCCTACAGTGTCAGTGAGCTGAGGCTGGTGTGAGTTGAACATCCTCTCTCGGTGTGTTGTCTTACTCATGGGGTTCACCCTTCCATGGTAAGGCTTGAGCTGCAGAAGTGACCGTTAGAGAAAGATTGCACTCTGTCACACATGTGTGTAAGTCCTCTGAGGTTGACATGAAGGAAGGGCAAGTAACCTGTACACATAGCTCTTCAGATGCGCACAGATGGCATGCAGCAGGAAATCTGTACACATAGCACTTCAGATGCCCACAGATGGCATGCAGCAGGAAACCTGTACACATAGCTCTTCAGATGCGCACAGATGGCATGCAGCAGGAAATCTTAGGGGTCTCTAGTACTTGTTCGTTGTAGCTGGGTAGGCAGAACTTCATGGGCCATCACCATGACCCATAAAGATTATGCAATTTGGGTCTCGGGAATTCACCCCACAACCTTGTGTACAATACAAACACTCTCTGGATCATGGGAGAGTACAGCCAGACTATTTTCCAGTTAGGTGAACCTACCTTGGGGCTCATGTGTTGAATGCTTGGTCCCACTTCATGGTGTTATTTTAGGAGGTTGCATAAAGGGTAAGGTGAGGCCCAGTTGGAGGAAGTGCATCACAGGGGTGGGGGGGTCTTTCAAGGGATTATCTTGTACTGGTTCCTTCCTGGTCTTCTGCTTCATGCCCACCTTTAGATGAATCAGGACCTCTGCCATGTGCCATCCTAACTTTCTGCCCCATATGTAGGGCCATTAGTTACAGGCTGGGACCCTCTGAGACCAGGAACCTTCAGTGGTCCTTGCAGGGGTTAGTCACAGTGGTAAGAAAGCTGACTAATTCACACATCTCCCTGTCTCACCTGTCTCCATGACCTGGACATTGTCCTTTCCCATCTCTGTGCCGAAGCATCCGCTTCTGCAGACATGGCTTTCTGTGTTTACTCTGTGTGTGTGATATTTTGGGATGGCTTTCAGACAGTTGGGGACAGGGCCTCGGTGAAGCCTTTAGCAAAGCTGAGAGGCAGCTAGCACTGCACCAAGGCCTCAGAACCACAATTGTGACCCTCCCCCGTTCTCTCCTCGCCTCTCCTTCCTCTGTAGTTCCATGCCTCCTTTTCCTTCTCCCTCTGCTCTTAGCCGCCTTCCTTCTCCTTCAGTCCTTCCTGCTCTCCTTTCTCTTCCTCCTCCTTTTATTCTTGTTCTAGAGAATGAAGAACACAGTGTCAGCAGAGGCAGAGAGTGATCAAGGTCTGTTCAGATTTGTCCTCCAGACTGAATCATTACACAGTCTCCTGAATGAAGATACTTTAGTCAATGGTGGATTCAACATGATAGTGGGTCCATGAGATTATAATAAAGCTCAAATATTCCCATCTCCCAGTGATTTTGATCTGTCTTAATACCACATGTGTCTGTGGAGATACTGTACATATAAAGCTTTCATGCCAGCCATATCAAAGTTGAGCACAGTTAATGTGTGTGATATTTAATAATGACAATAAATAGCTATGTTAGTGGGTTTATATATGTACCATGTTGTACTTTTAAAAGATTTATTTATTTATTTGTTTGTTTTTGTATGTATGGCTATTTTGCCTGCATGTATGACTGTGTACCATGTGTGCATCTGATGTCCTTGGAGGCCAGAAGAGAACATCAGATCTCCTGAAACTGGAGTTACAGAAGGTTGTGAGCCTTCTTGTGGTTGCAAGGAAAACAACTCTGGTCCTCTGGCAGAGCAGCCAGTGTTCTTAACTACTGAGCCATCTCTCCAGCCCCTGTGGTATACCTTTTATAATGATTATATACACACAGACACACACAGAGATGCCAGCCCTCCTTAGCCTTATTCCCCAGGGAAAAGTGAGTGCACTATCTGCCCGTTCCACAGCCCCACCATAGGACAATCAGACGTGATACGGAGTCAAGTCAAAGCAGGAACTCAGTTTATTACTGTGAGCGTCAGTTTATATAGCTTAAGTGACATGGTGTGATGTGGGGGTACCTCCAGCCAATGAGAGGCAGCCAAGCCCTCCCTCTGGCTGGAGGGGCCTCTACCTAGATTTTGCTGTCTCAGCCTCACTTGGTAGCTTTGAGACTATCCTTTAAACTTGAGCCAGGCTTTTCTCCATCCTACAGGCCTCAAGGTACAGGCCCTGAGATAATTTGGGCCCAACACAGATACACACACACACAGACACACACACACTACACACAGACACACCACACACACAAACACACACACACACACACACACACACACACACACACACACACACACACACACACCTTTGAGACAGGGTCTCCTTGAACTTCTGACCCTCCTTCCTTTATCTCCAGAGTGAGTGCTGGGATTACAGGCACGAGTACCACACTTTGTTTATATTGGTGCCTGGGATGGGACCCTTAGCTTTGTGCATCTGATATGAACTCCATCTGCAGCCCCTACTTAAAATATTTAAAACAGCTCCAGGTAGGTCCTTTAGGATGAGAGTTCAGGCATTGTTAGTGTAGCGGTGATGTCAGCTCCATGCAAGCTTTTACATCTGGAGACCTTCCAATGAGAAAAAGGTAGAAGACAGTGATATGGTGATCCTGACCCTCCACAGGCCTGGCTAATGCATGTATTTTTGTCTTCATTTTTTATTTTAAAAGGTTCTAAAATAAAATTTTAAATTTAAAAGTAGTAACAAATTTATATAATAAATGCATAAAGACAAAAATATTTTAGCTGACTTATTTTTGTTTGTTGGAGGCATGTTGTAGATTGTTTTCCTAAGTGACATAGGTTTACCTTGACCTCACAACAGTCCTGCCCCAGCCTTCTGAGTGTTGTAATCACAGTCATGCATGACTGTGCTCATCTAGAAAAACATATTTGTATACTCTACAGTCCATTTGTTTTTTAGCTAAGTATTTTTGATAAAAATATTTTTAAAACCCAAAATGTTAGAATCTTTTTAAAGTAAAAACATTAGAGAGGGGCTGGAGAGATGGCTCAGAGGTTAAGAGCACTGGCTGCTCTTCCTGAGGTCCTGAGTTCAATTCCCAGCAACCATATGGTGGTTCACAACCATCTATAATGAGATCTGGTGTCCTCTTCTGGCCTGCAGGCATACATGCAGACAGAACACTGTATACATAATGAATGAATAAATAAATATTAAAAAAATTAGAGAAATCTAAATTAGTTTATTGTTTAAAATAATTAAAAATTTAATATAGTGAATTCCATGTGTATAATGTTCATCAAGTCTTCAGCAGGGTATGGTGACATATTCCAATTCCCTTCTCACCCAGTCCCTGACTCCCAGAGCATTTTCTAATCCTGCAAACTCCATTAAGGGACGCGCCCAGCGGGTGTGCCATTGCGGCTTCTGTACAACCACTCTACCTTTTGTTTATTTGGGTTATTTAGATACTCAAATGTTTAGCCACTTTTGAAGTTACTTGACTTGTTCTGCTATTGTCGCTGGTATTCAGTTACAGAAATGAGCTCTGTAGATTTGTGGCTTGGGAACAAAGAAGGCTATGCCGTGTAGCCTAGGTGTCTGCTGGGCCACACCTTCAGGATTTGTAAGCCAGCACTCTTATACTGAGCTATACCTCCAGTCCTTATTACTTCCTTTTTGTTTTGTTTCAGTTACCCAGCCTTGTCTTGAAATCATTCTATATCCTACACATCCCTTGAACTTATGATCCTCCTGCCTCTATCCTGTGAAGTTAGATAACAGGCCTATACCACCAGGCTAGGCTCTATCTAAGTTCATGTTCACACAGCCAGGAAAATACCTAAACACCCACTTGTCATAATAGATTGACAGACTGTAATTATTAAATAATGCATGACCAGAGTTAAAAAGAAAATGCCTCACATATAAAAATATACCAGATTTTTATTAATAACTTCTGTTTCTTAACAATTTTATATATGTTATATGGTATATATACAGTTATTCTTTCCCAAAGTCTCTCTTATCTCACTCCCACCCATGCAAGTCCCACTTCCTTACAGATCTCATCTTTTCTTGTTTTTTTCAAATAATTTATTTATTTATTGTGTATTCAGTATTCTGCTTGCATGTACACATGAGCACCAGATCTCACTATAGAAGGTTGTGAGCCACCATGTGGTTGCTGGGAGTTGAACTCAGGACCTCTGGAAGAGCAGCCAGTGCTTTTAACCTCTGAGCCATCTCTCCAGCCCCAGATCTCATCTTTTCATTCATGACTTTTTGTTTTATTTTGGCCTAGTTTTACTAGGGCCATCTGTGTGACCATGGGTTTGGATGATGGGTGCACCAGTTGGTATGCAATTAGATACTATGCCTCTTCCTCTAGAATCTGTTAGTTGCCAGTAGTTCGACAGCAAGAGGTCCATGAGGCCCTCCTCAGGCAATAGTTGACTGTTGACCAGACAGTCTTGTATAGGCCTTGTGCCAGTAAGCATAGCTGCTGTTTAGTTCATGATTGTCAAGGCCATGTCATGCCTATAATATGGAATTCATAACCTCTCTGTCTCCCAGATCTTAGAGTCTCTCTGCCACCTCTTCCAAGATGACCACCAAGCCTTAAGCAGATATTATAGATATGTTGTTAAGGGCTAATACTTGAACAGCCTAATTCTTAGTATCTTGTGCAGCCATGGGTTCCCATGTTCACCTCCACTCATGGCAAAGAGAAGTTTTCTTTAATTAAAGCTGAGAGCAGCCTTTGTTTTTCATATGAGCACAGATATTTAGAAGATGGTTTGAGGACATGTCAATTTAGTTCTGCAGCAATAGTATGTTCTCACTAAGGTTCTAAGACCTCCTCAGTCATGGGTTTTTGACTGGGTTTACAATAGTAGCCATGGATACCATCTTGTGGAACAGGCCTCAAATCCAACCAGAGAGCAGTTAGTTATACTATAACAGTGTGTCGCTGTTCCACCAATGGGCATGTATTAAAGTTGCAACGGTTTTGGTCTAGAGAGATGGGTCAGCATTTAAGAGTGCTCTTCCAAAGGACCCAAGTTCAGTTCCCAGCACCCGCCCTGGGCAGTTCACAACCACCTGTAACTTCAGCATCTGCATTTTTTTTTTTTTTGGTTTTTTGAGACAGGGTTTCTCTGTTGCTTTGGAGCCTGTCTAGCTCTTGTAGACCAGGCTGACCTTGAACTCACAAAGATCCACCTCCCTCTACCTCCCAAGTGCTGGGATTAAAGGTGTGCACCACAACCACCCAGCTCAGCAATTGCTTTTGATCTGCATGAATACCTACAGCATATATAGATGTGTATACATACACATAAATAATTTTTAAGAAATCTTTTAAAATTTTAGCAGTTTTTGAGCCTCTTTTTATGGTTAACTAATCCTATCTCTATTTTCTTTTATTTAATTTTTCTTTCTTTTTAAAAAAATTTATTTTTCTTTCATACATCATTCCCTATACTCCTTCCAGTCCCCCACCCCACCTCTCCTCTCCTCCAGATCCACTCCTCCTCCATTTCCCTTCAGAAAAGAGCAGGCCTCCCAGGGATATCTACTGAACTGAATAACAAGTTACAATGAGACTAGGCACAAACCCTCATATCGAGCCTGGATGAAGTACCCCAGTAGGAGGAACAGGGTCCCAAGAGCAGGTGAAATAGAGACACGCCCCATTCCCACTGTTAGGAGTCCCACAAGAACACCAAGCTATACAACCATGAACATATATGCAGAGGACCTAGCGCAGACTCCCTGATTGTCACCTCAGTCTCTGAGCCCTACAAGCTCTGCTTGGTTGACTCTGTGCGCTGTTTTACTTGTGGTGTCCTTGACCCCTCTGGCTTCTGCAATCCTTCTTCCCCCAGTTCTGAGGGATTCCCTTAATGTTCGGCTGTGGGTCTCTGCATCTACTCCCATCATTGTTGCCATCCTCTATTTTCATATTCTGGCTTATTATTATTATTATTGAAGGATTATTATATTATGGAAGTTGCCCAGCTTTTTTTTTTGATTTGACAGTAATTTGATATAATCTACTGTTTCTCTTTAATGGTAGATGGACATTAAATATTTTTGCTGGCCCCTTTCCTGCCTTTCAACTTCCAAATATAGTTTTATCATGACTTTCTAAGTCAGTGATACTTCTTTGCATGATTATTTCTAACTGCTGAATTGGGGGTGGAGCCTGATTTAACTGTTTTTCTACCACATTTTGTTTTTCTGAAATCTCTCTGTTTCCTCGAGAGGCCTCCCTCTCACTCCACCAACTTTCCCTTTCCTTGGGTCAGGTCACAGGTTCTTCTGTTTTGACTCTGCCCAGGGCTGCACCAGCAGGAATTCCTCCTAGCTTCTGCACGCTCTCTCCTCCTTCGGCTCCAGAGTCCACAGGTGGTGCACGGACACTTAGAGGGGTGTGGTGATGCAGGGTTAAAGATCTGAGATCCTTGTCTTGACACCACTGTTAAGATTTTCCCCACCCCACCCCAATGGTGTTCTTTCCTTTCTTTTCTCCTTCTCATCTTCTCTCCTCATCACTTTTTTAAAAAAATTGGAGTGTAACATCTGTAAGTTTTAAGTGTGTACTTGATAAATTTGGATATATATATATATTCCCTCTTGTTTTATCCCAGTTACTCACCCATTCCTACAAGCACCTTAATTCTACTCTATCCCCACTAACTATGCTGACTTTCAAGTGTAGTTTTCAACTTAGATACCTTTTCATTTTTTTTCCTGCAGGTTTTAATAATTTTCCTTAACTACATATCCCAAAAGGAAATTCATGATGCATGGGACTCTTAAATGGCCTCTCACATTATCCCCTGGGTTTGGCATGACGGTACCGTTCTGCAGATAGAAAACTGAGTTCGAGATGTTAAAAGATCAACTTGATTTCAGATCCTCACTACTCATACAAAAAAGAGCAGAGCCTGTATTGAACACTCAGGCCAACGTGACTCCGAGTCTACGTCCCTTCCTTGTTCAGCCAGTATCCTTATCAATGCTGTCTGCGCATGAATAATATGAATAGAGGTTTTCCCGATATATATGTATACAGTTGCATGTGCATGTGTGTGCACATGTTTGTGCAAGGTAGAAAGTTCACGTAGGTGCCTTCTTCATTGCTTTCCATCTTGTTTCTTGGAGGATACTGTAGACTGTCTGACCAGCAAGCCCCAGAAGTCCTCCTTTTGTGCCTTCCAAAAACAGTGATTACAGCTATGCAGTCACACCAACTTTTGGGTTCTGGACGTCTTAACTCAGATCCCCATGTTTGCACATCTTTATGAACCAAGTCGTCATGCCAGTTCCATGTTTTAAATGAATTATTATTCAAGTTTAAGTGGGCCATAGAAATCTTCCTTCATATTTCAGGGACTATGCCGTGATACTGCAGCCGGTATCAGTTCTCATCGTGCTTCTTCTTCGTCGGGAGCCACCTGCCTGCTCTATCTCACTCTCACAGTGCGCTTGGCCTCAGATTCCCATGTGACAATCACAAGTAAGGTTCAATTTCCATTCTTTCCAGAAGAGGACAGTAGACTCCACACTAAATTGAAAAAGGCATACCAAAAGGTAGCCAGACAAATCCCTCAGATCAACTTGATTAGGTCATTTGTTGAAGTTTTATTATTTATTATGATTATTGTGGAGTATGCACATCCTTCATTTTTTTATACTACAAGTTTTAAGCAAGAAAGTACTTTTTGGGTGGTGGTATTTGTCATGTAGAGCAGTCCGGTCTGGATCTCACTGTACAGCTCAGGATGACCTCAAACTTTCAGACTTCCTGTTTCTACTAATGTTGGGTTACAGGCATACACCAGCTCCTGTCCTTAGAGCAGTTTTCTGTGGGCTTTCTTTGCCCCTACTTTGTCCACATCTTTCGGGTCTGCTGAAGCCCCTGCCATGCTCTCCTCCCAGCTCTCCAAACAAATAGGTGGGGTTTTGTCTTCTGCAGATTCTGTCTTCTCCCTGGGGCAATTCCAAAATGGAGCTGACTGAGTGTTTGAAGGCCATAGCTTTGAGTGACACCTGGAGCCTGCCTGCCGTCGTGCAGCAAATATTGCTTCCATCCGCTCAGTGCTAGTCAGATCCAAAGGAGTTAAACAAGCATAGCAAAGCAGAAAATAACAGCGAACACTTGCTGCACCAGGGCTTTTCAAACAAATGTCCCCTCTATGTTACTTAGTATGGAAATTAGATTATAATGAAATCGTAGGTTTTCTGGTGGCCTCTCTAACCTGGATCTTGGATCCAGGTGCTTTTTGTTAGCTTACCTTTGGGTTTTCATTTCAGGAGAAATCCTGGATGAGGATACAGATTCGGCAAGGTCACATCAAGGGATATCAAATGCACACTCCTTTTAGGAGGACCTAGGCCCTGGAGGAGCCTGAGCAGACACCTTTATGTATGAGCCTGGGTAACCAAACTGCCCTGGCTGCCCTGAGTTCATGAAAGGAGCAGATGAGGCAGTATGTGTGCACTGGGCAAGACCAGAACAAAGAATTAATCTCTCCTAAAGGCTCTGATGCTTGTGGCTTTTATAATTCCTCTGCTACAGAGAAGAAAGGGGATGTGGCTAGGAAGAGGCTTGGAATTCCCTGGAGGGTGTTGTCAGCAAGCTGTGGGAGAGGAAGGGAAAGGAATGTATGGAGGAACAAAGGTTGGCCTGGTAGGTAGATAAAGTCTCTTAAGCAATCTCCAGGAATTGCTCTCAGAAGAATTGACACAAGTCAAGGGGGTGGAGTGGACAGAGGTGTAGCTCAGCAGTAGAGTACAACCATTTGTCTGGAGAAGAAAAACTGGAAAAGCTGTCTAGGCAGGTGTGGAGAAGGTAGCGTCTCTTTTCCCGGGTAGTTAAACTTCCCTGGTTATTTGATGAGATTCTCGGTGGTGGTGGTGGTGGTGGTGGGGTTCAGACTTCTCCTCTTGGTCTGATAAGTGAGTTCCAGACTGAGCCTGTTCCTGTGCTCAGCAGAGAAACCAGACAAGGTGGGAGGAGCCTGGATTTTGAGCAACTTCCCCAGCCTGACAGTGAGTCAGAGCACCGTTCCAGGGTGTCCTTGCCTGAGCCCCAACAACATCAAAATCTCTAGAAGCCAAGAATATAGTACACTTTTGTAGTGAATAGAATTTGGAGGGGTGTTTATGAGTCGTAGGATGGGACTATTATTCTGGGTTTTTGGGGGTGGACTCTTTAATGGAAGAGAACCGATCCCAGCTGAGGTAGAGTCTGAAAGTGTAGCCAGAGAAGGAAGGGTCCGAGGATTCTGAAGCTATGGAACATGAAGGTCCCAAGAAGCTGGAAAAAGTGATTACCCCAAACTCTCATCCTGCAGAAGAACGCCTCCTGCCTTCTCTTGAATTTAAGCTCAGCGATATTTATTTTGAGTTTCTATTCTACAGAACAGTGAGAGTTTCCTTTTAAAAATGTATTGTTTTAAGCTACTAGATTTGTACAATTTGTTATAGTAGCAACAGAAAACAAATACAAGTATACACACACACACTCGTAAAGAAGAAAAATTGGAGAATTATAAACTTTTACTTTTTGTTTTTATTTTATTTACTTTTGGCATTTTTCTTTTATTGAAAATAGATTATTTTCTTACATAATAAATTATAATTATGGTTTTCCCTCCCTTTATTTCTCTCAGTTCCTCCCCACATCCCCTCCCAGCTGGATCTACTCCCATTCTGCTCCTCATTAGAAATCAAATAGGCTTTTAAGGGATAATAATAAAATATAAGATTAAAACAAAAACTAATACTTTGATGTAACAACAAGACAAACACGCAGGAGGAAAAGAGCCCAAGGGAAAGCACAAGAAACAGATTTAGTACTTATTTGCACACTCAGGAACTCCACAGAAACACTGATATGGGGTTGCAAGCCTTTAATCCCAGCACTCAAGACGCAGAGGCTGGTGAACCTGTCAGCCTGGTCTACATAGCAAATTCCAGGACAGTATGAGCTACACAGAGAAAGCCTGCCTCACTCCCCCAAAAAAAACCCCAACAAAACAAAAAATCCAAAACAAAACCCCACTAAACTGGAAGCCATAATATATATGCAAAGGACCTGTAGGGTAAAAAAAGAGAAATAAATATAAATAAAATAAAAACAAAAAATAAATAAAATTTCTTAAAAAGGGAAAACCTTATACATGCCATCATGAGACAAGAGCCCTCCAAAGGTGCCTTTGAGTTTGTTTTCTGTTGATCATCTACTGCTGGGCATGCGGCCTGCCCTTAAGAGGGGTGGGTTTTCCCAGTGAGACTGCCTTGTTGGAAACTAAATTTTCATTTCATTTGCAAGTGGTTATCAATTAGAGATAGTTTTTGGGTTTGGGCTGGGGTGATGTGTCCATGTCTCCTTTTAGCTCTAGAACCCCATCTGGTGCAGAACCATGTAGACAGGACCTGTGGATGCTGCTTTAGTCTCTGTGAGCTCACGTGCTCATTTAGAGGGCCTTGTTTTCTTGGTGTCCTCCATTCCCTCTGGATGTTAGTCTTTCTGTGACCTCTTCTGAGGGCTCTCTGATCCCTAAGTGGGGGCCTGACAGAGATTTTCCCTTTAGGGCTGAGTATTACAAGGTCTCTGTCCTCATGATGTCTGTCTGCGGACCTCTGGTTTTGTTTTTCTTTTTCCCTATTTTCTGCAGGAGAAAATTTCTCTGATGATGGCTATGTAGGACACAGATCTATCAGTATACCAGAATATCATCAGGAGTCATTTTATTGCTACATTTTTTCTACAACAATAGTATTTGTTTTTACCCTAGGTCTCTGAGCTGTCTAGTCTCAGTTTCTTGCTCACCCAAACAGGGTTGGGTATGAGTTCCATGTCCTGGACTGGGCCTTAAGTCAAATCAGGCTGGTTAGTCCCACAAGCTTTGTGCCTCCATTGCCGTAGCTTATGTTGCAGGCAAGAGACCACTGTAGGTGGATGGTTTGTGGCTGGCTTGGTGTTTACTTTTCTTTTGTGGTAGTATGAAGAGTAATTTACCATACCAAAGAAGCTAGAACACAGAGGTAAAGACTTTATGTAGGCATCAGCTTGACTTCTCGATGTACAATGAGCTGTCTAGGTGTTGCCTTCAGCAATGGAACCTTGCCTTTGTATGAGGAGAGTACTATAGTATTGGCAACAGCCTGGGGTGAGGTTCCCATGAGATCTCTTTGGCCAACAACTCAACTAAATGTAACCCTGGTACAACTAAATTCCAATCCTGGTACTGGAAGCATCCTTTGGTGACAAAAGATAATCAGTTGGGACTCTGTCTCCCTCTTACTTGTTATCTCATCTAGATAGTCTACATTCACACACACACACACACACACACACACACACACACACACACACACACACACCCCTACCTTTCTACTGTTATGTTTCCATAGTACTCCTTAAATGCCCTCTAATCTATCTGTTTCTTCCCCTACTCCCTCCGTCATCCCCTTTTCTCCTGCCCCTCCTCACTTGATCTACTTAGTCCACTCCCCTCACCCATCCATAACTATCTATTCTATTTCCCATTGCTTACTCTATGCTTAATCTCTGTAGTTCTTGGGATATAGCTTGGTTATCATCGACTTCACAGCTAATATCCATATATAAACAGATACATGTATTTGTCTTACTGGGTCAGAGATATGTCACTCAGGATAATTTTTTTTAGTTCCATCCATTTACCTGAAAATTTCATGATGACTTTTTTTTTAAACAGCTAAGTAATACTACTTTGTATAAATGTGCCACATTTTCTTTATCCATTAGTCTGTTGAGGAACATGTAGATTGTTTTCAGTTTCTGGATATTATGACTGAAGCAGTAATGAGCATGGTCTTTGAGCAAGTGTCTCAAGGATGAAGCATCTTTTGGGTTTATGTCCAGGAGTGGTATAGCTGGTTCTTGACATGGATCAATTCCCATCTTTCTGGGGAACTGATTTCCATAGTGGCTGTACAAGCTTACACTCCTACCAGCAATGAATGAGTGTTCCCCTTAGTCCGCATCCTCAATAGCATGAGATGTCACTTGTTTTATTGATCTTAGCCATTCTGATAAATGTAAACTGAAATCTCAAAGTAATTTTGATTTGAATTTCCCTGATAGCTGAGAATGCTGGACATTTCTTTAAGTGTTTTTCAGCTATTTGAGTTTCCTCCTTTGAGAATTCTCTTTTTAGATCTGTATCCCATTTTTAAATATGGTTATTTTTGATATCTATTTTTCATGTTCTTTATGTATTTGAATATTAGTTCTCTATCATATATGTAGTTGGAAAACATCTTTTCCACTCTATAGGCTGCCGCTTTGTCTGGATGGTGATGTCCTTTGCTGTGCAGAAGCTTCTCAATTCCATGAGGTCCCTTTTATTGATGGTTGATCTTAGAGCCTATGCTAACAGTGTTCTGTTCAATAAGTTTCTTCCTGTGCTGATGCAGTCAAGGCTATTCCTGTCTTTCTCTTCTATCAGGTCCATGTATCTGGTTTTATGTCTAGGTCTTTGATCCATTTGAGTTTTGTGCATGGTGATAAGTATGGATCGATTTGTATTCTTCTACATGCAGCTGTACAGTTTGTTAACAATACTGTGTTTTTTCCAGTGTGTGTTTCTAGCTTCTTTATAGAAAAATTAGGTGTCCATAGGTGTGTAGACTTATGTCTGGGTCTTCTGTTTGACTCCATGGATCAGCATGTCTGTTTTCCTGTCAATGCCATGTTATTTTTATTTGTAGCACAACTTGAAACCGCTCTGTAGTACAACTTGTAATAAGGGATAGTACTAGCTCCCCACTTCTTTTACTATTCAGGATTGTTTTAGATATACTGTGTTTTTGTTTGGCAGGTTTTGTTGTTTGTTGTTTTTCTGTTGTAGTTCAGACTGGCCTGGAGCTCAGTGCCGGAGGCTGGGGTTGCAGTGGGAGGGAGGCTTTCCTCATTCTGTGTAAAGCCATCAGGTGGAGCCCTAACCACACTGTTGAAGCTTCTTGGACAAAGCTTTCTGATTTTCAGAGATTTTCTCTCCTCTCTTCATAATCCCAATCCACCAACCCTGTGAGACCGTTACTTCACAAAGGGCCTGAGGGAAATTTATGAAGTGGCTGCTGATTTTATCAGCTGTCACCTTTCAGTTTAGACCTTACAGATCGTCTAGATCCTGCTGTTTGCTTGCTGTAACTTCTGACCTACCTGGATACCCAAGGAGGCCAGTATTTGACAGGTCCTGCCTTTTGAGTTCAATGGATGATTCCCTGACTTAAGCAGGCTATTGTGTGCTCTGCCTTGGCCTTCTCCCATCTCTTGCCTTCATTCCTTTGAGAAAGTCCTGGAAAGAGCAGTTTGCACTCACTAACTCACTCATTCGGTTCCTTCCATGGTCACCATTATCATTTATGAAGCTGTTAGGGTGTATCCATTACCATGCTAGACACAGCTGCACTCTAGAAGAACAAGACTGCAGCTGAGGAGACAGTCCTATCATGAAGTGCTTATGGACCTGCGTTCCATCATCGGAACCCAGGTAAAAATTCGGGGACATGATGATGATGGTGGTGATGATGATGGTGATGGTGATGATGTGGCGTATGTGTGTTTGTAATCTCATCACTGGAGATGAAGAGACAGACAGGAGGATCCCTGGGCCTCGCTGTCCAGCTAGCTGAGCCTCCGTGGCCACTGAGAAACCCTGTCTCATAAACAAAGTGGAGAAGATCAAGGTTGTCTTATGCCCTCCACACATGTGCACACATATCAGGCCCTGGCATTCCAACATAAGACCAGTGGCTGATCTGGGAGGAATGTGGTGGTGGTGGGGAGATGCCTGGATAGAGGGGATATTTTGCCATGAAGTATAGATAGGTGTTTGACTCTCAGGAAGGAGAGTTGAGGAGCAAAGACTGTGGGGGAGAGGTGGGGCATCAGGTCATTGCATGGACCTAAAGTTACTTTAGATGTGGGAAGCAGTAAATTTCCTTTCCAAAGAGGCTTGCCTCTAACCCAGGAAGTTCAGGCCTAAACTACAGTCGGTTGGGATGAGAGTTAACCCCCCCCCCCGTATGGAGCCCTGTGAAGCCCATTCTCCAGCTCACTGACAGCGGAGAGTGCCAGGGAGTTAGAGTTTGTGAGATTTCTATCTGTACTGGACATGCGGATGTTTATTTTCTTTTTTTCTTGTTATTTTCTCTGAGCAATACAGTATGCCAACTGCTTTCACATTGTTTGCATTGCATTAGTGTAGGTACCTACATTGTTACCTGTCTGCTGCTCTGCTAGAAGGTGTGACAAAAGCAAAGTAAACAAGGACAAAGTAAAAAAAGACAAAGTAAACTTTGTCTCAGTTTGAGGACACAGTCCATCTTGTTGGGGGAACTCGAGGCAGCTGGTCACATGACATCTGCTGTCAGAAAGCAGGGGGGATGAGCGCTGGTGCTCAGCCAGCTTTCTGCTTCCTATGCAGCCTTGGGTTGCAGCCCACAGAATGGCACTGTGCCCCTTAGGGTAGGTCTTCCCATCTCAGCTAACTCCACATAAAAACTCCCTCACAGGCATGCCCAGGGGCTTGTCTCCTCAGTAACTCCGGATTCTGTTGGGTTCACCCTCCACACGAATCACCACCGTAATCCAGAGATAGCTCAAAGCATGCAGGAGGATACATGTGGGTTATGTGGGAATATTATTCTATTTAAGAATCTCAAGAACCAGAGGATGTTGGTGTGCCAGGAGGAGCCCTGGAACCACCTTCAAAGGCTGAATTAAATGTCTTACTTTTGCCTTGATGTGTCTATTTGTACTTTTATTTTATTTTTGGATTTTTAAAGACAGGGCCTAAAACTCAATAGCTTAGAATTCACTGTGTAGTCCAGGCTGATTGTGAATTCACAGTAATTCTCATGTCTCAGCTTCCTGAGTGCTGGGGTTACAGGTATGAGCCACCACAGCTAACTTTGTGCTTTTATAAAGATCTCTCACTATGATATCAGGAAGACCAGTTAGGTGTCTTAATGTAAATAACAAAAAGAAACACGCAAAGTAATAGAGGAGGTGGCCAAAAGAAGGCAGCATTTGCAAAACTTTGCAAATTGAATATGGAGAAGGAGGAACAGGAAGAGGTGTCAACGTGTACATCCTCCTGCCTCCATGAGAACGATGGGCACTATGCTGATGCTTTCGGTCCAGGAGAGGAGAGATTTTAAGTTACGAGACCAGGGTGCTGCACAGGTCACAAAGCAGCAAAGATAAATCAGGAAGAAAGGGAGGCTGTTGGAGGCAGAGAAGATAGTTCAGGGAAGCAGTGGCCAGTAACACTCACTGAAGAAAAGGCCAAGAAGAAAGAAGATTGACAAGATCCATGTTTGGTCACATTTGGGAGTGTCTTGAAAACCTGCTTCAGTCATGATGAGGATGAAAGAGGATTAAGAATGTTCAATGGTCCCCATTCCTGTTTCTAAGGAGTTGCAGTCTCAAAAAAGGTAGCGAAGGGAGTCGGGTAGAGATGTGGGAACTGGATTTGTTCTTTTCAGGTGGTAAAGACTGAATGCTTTCCTGACGGTGGAGAAGTAGCCAGTGGGTGAGAAGAGACAGAATAAAGACAAATCTATTTACAAATTAAATGGTCAAAGGAGCAATGGCAGCAGGAGCTCCAGGCATTGTTCGTGAGCTACTACAGTTGGTTGCAACTCTCAAATTCTGTCCGGTGGGTCATGGGCCCCTCTTACCTTAACGACCTTGGGGTTCTTATATAGCCCTGGACAAGGCATTGCATGAAGGCTTTGAGTCCTGGGGAAGAGGTAAACAGACCTGGGGGCCAGTTCCAGCCCTGCCTGTAGTCACATCGGGGCAGGGTCATCTCTGAGACTCAGCTTTTCTCCAGGGAAAATGAAGGTGCGTGTGGCTGCATGAAGTCTCCCAAACTCCATACTACCCGAGATGTGGTACTTAAATTTATGTTTATTTTTTATTTTTATACTCTCTCCTGAGAAGGGGGTTCCTGATGACAACATTTCTTTAGCTTGGGGAGATGGTTTCTGTTTTGTTTACCTGTGACTCTGGCTGGGTTCATCGATGCCAAGTTTCCTCACTGTGGCTAGCTTGGTCTCTCTTTTGTACACTGCTAGACAACCTGATCTTCTCATACCAAAGCTGAGGAACGCTCTCATTTTATTGGTTTGGCAAGAGGAAAGTCAAGGGAGAGAGACTAGGTGCAAGCAAATCAAGCATTTCCCATTAGGAGGGAAACTGGGTCTGCTATTGTTCTTAGAAAGCCCTCCGTGTGATTCACTGACCTAATAGGAACCTAACAACAGATGACTGGCCCAGGCCCCTGCAGACAGTTGGCCAGCCTGCACACAGCTCTTGCTACCTAGCAACATTTCACTGAGGTTAGCACATATGCTTGTAATAAACGCCATGTTGCTAGTTTTAGGAACCTTGGTTTTAATCTTTCTGCAAGGATGATGTCTCACAAGCTTTTCCTAGTGAAGAGACCAGCAGAAGTTCTTCCAGGAAATTGTGGATGGGGCAAGGGGAGTGTCATAGTTTGCTTTCTATTGCTGTGGTAAACACCATGACCAGAAGTGACTTGGGGAGTAAAGGGTTTGTTTCATCTTACAGTCTATCATGAAGGAAAGTCAGGGCAGGACTTGAAGAGGGAACTGAGTTAGAAGCCATGGAGTAAGTTGCTAACTAGCTTGTTTAGCTTTCTTTCTTTCTTTTTTTTTTTTTTTGGCTTTTCGAGACAGGGTTTCTCTGTGGCTTTGGAGCCTGTCCTGGAACTAGCTTTGTAGACCAGGCTGGTCTCGAACTCACAGAGATCCGCCAGCCTCTGCCTCCTGAGTACTGTGATTAAAGGCGTGCGCCACCACCGCCCGGCTTAGCTTACTTTCTTATGCCACCCAGGAGCACCTGTCCAGAGGTGGCACCACTCACAGTGAACTGGACACTCCCACATTAGTCTTAACCAATTAAGGATTTTATGGAGGTATTTTTTCAGTTGAGGTTCCCTCTTCCCAGATGACTCTAGCTAGTGTCAAGTTGACAGGAAGCTAACCAGCAAGCACAGGGAGGCTTGAACTTCCAAGATGCTTGTCAGGTCCAAAAGAAACTGGTGCCTTCTAGTATGCCAAGTGCAAGCTGGCTTTCAGGCTCACTCAGTACCCGTGGCGCTACTCAGCTCTTCTTGCCTCTCTCTTCCCTAAACTTCTTCAGTTCATGAACTTTCCTTTCCCCCAGCTTCTCATCCGATATAACCCTGTCATTTCAGCCATGTGTCCTTGTGGTCCTCTGTCTCTTGACCCCTTTCTTGCCACTTTCTCTTGGTCCTCCTCTCTTTCTCTCCTTTCATGTTCCAGTGCAGTCCACTGGCCATATTTAGTCTGTTACTTTCTATCCCTGCTCTGGACTCTTCCAGATGCCTCTGACTATGCTCTCCCTCATAGCTGCAAGAAAACCTCCCCCTCAACCATACCTTGAAGCAGTCATGTCCTCATTTTATACCTCTGGTTCCAAAACCCACACTTTACGCAATGCTGGCAGTGTATACGGCTGGTGGAGAGTGGGAAAGTAACAGCAATGGAGGTAGGACTCTTTGTTGCTGTTTGTGTCTCTGAGTTCTGAACAGTGTTTGGCCAGGGCTTTGGACATGAATGTGGTTTTCAAAAACTGGATGGACCTAGGAAAGGTTTGTCTTTTTCACTCTGTGGGCACAGAAGGACATGGAAGGGCTGTGAAATGGGCTTGGATGTGCACGAGTGCTGGTATCAGGATGAATGCTGCACTGCATGTGTGGCCACAAAGCTCAGCAGACCTGGAGGAATAGGTTCGAACTGGTCTTCGAATTCCAGAATCTCTTCCACACCTTCATGGTACTCATAGACAAGACACAGGAAAAGTAAATTTTGGAATATTGAGCAAACCATTCCTACAAACACTTCTTACAGAGCCTGCATGTGGTTTGGAGTGGCCACATAGGGGATTCTCATTGCCCAGTTTTCCTATGCCATTGCTGAGTTGGGGTATGTTACTCTGGTATTGGTGTCAGTGCCTGTGGGTCTATTGAAGTGGTCTTGACTCCATGTCCAACGATGAGTGAACTCAAGTGCAAAGCTGTGCGATTCCTTTTTGGGCTGGTGGTTTGTTTTCCTTGAGGAATTTCTGGGCTCAGATCAAGTGGGTTGGGTTGCATGTTTGGTGACAGGATCATCATGGCCACCAGGAAGCTGTGTCACAGAGCCAAGGCTATCTGTAGCAGGGAGTGGCAAGCTGGCTACTGGCTTATAACCATCCAGCAAGTTTGTTGGACTCTGGCACCATTAGATCCTTTGGGGTTCTTGATTATAGGGATTTTGTTCCAAATCTTATTCCTCTATGGCCTGGATCCACTGAGATATTTTCAGGAGTAGGCTAGAAAACTTCCAGTACAGCAGACAGCAGAGTTCATTTTCTTTTCCCTTTCTTCCTCTGAGTTCTGGGAGTCTTTAAATATAGGGGTGGGGTAGACACACTACCAAGGCTTCTTTGCTTTTGAGAAGTTTAGCTGCCAATTCATTCTCCTTTTAAAATGTTTCTTCTTTGCTGCTCTGAGTCGCCTTTATTGTTGTATACAGCAACTTGATTTAAACACACACGCTGAGGATATTAAGTATACGTAGAAATGTTGTTACCCGGTCTTTTGTCCCACGGAGCCGAGCAGAGAGGAGCGGGCAACCCTCAGTAGGCCTGCTTTTGGGACCGGGAATCTCGCCCAACCAGCTTCCGCGGATTCATCGGACCCTGTCCCGGCTGCACCTGAGCTCGGCCCACCCGGGCTGAGGCCTTGGGGGAAGGGCGAGTCCCCTGCTAGGGGGCCTCCTTTGTCCCACGGAGCCGAGCAGAGAGGAGAGGGCAACCCTCAGTAGGCCTGCCTTTGGGACCGGGAACCTCGCCCAACCAGCTTCCGCGGATTCATCTGGACCCTGGTGAGTGGG
>PVIU01025192.1:0-24174 GCA_004026605.1 Ondatra zibethicus
AAAAAAAAAAAGAATTGATGTGGGATTCCCCTCTGCATGCTGTGAATATGTTTTATTACTATTGGTTAATAAAGATGGTTCAAAATTAAAAAAAAAATACCCAAGTTTGAAATATTTTTAAAAAATATGTCTTTATCAAATTTTGATTTGCAATAATATGGTAAATCAACTCAACTCATTGCCTCAAGGATGTTTCAAGACACTGGTTCTATCGTAATCCTTATCCCATCTTCACTATGGTCCCCAACACACAAAGGCACAGTGTCACTCATAAGCAATTTGACTTCCAACCAGGCAGACTCTTTGACCTAAGAAGAAGGAAAATAGTAAACCTATGCTAAAAGTCAAGTGTCATAAACATGCTACAAAGCTACAGAGAAACCCTGTCTCAAAATATAAGAGAGGGGGGGTCAAGTTGCACATATTTAGCAAGGCCCCTCTGACCAAGACAAGGCCCTAAAAGCAGCACACTCCATATATGAATTCATAATGAAGCAACCTGTCAGCAGCTCTTTTCTGGGTCCTCTCTACTTCTGTTGAAATGTCAGACCTTTCATTAAATAGGAAATTTGGCAAGTCTTAGCATGGGTATGTTTGGATCTGAGGTCAGCATTTCTTCCCCCAAACTTACAGGCAATCTGAATCTATTTATTTGTAGCTATTCAAACTGATAAGTAACCGAACACAAGAGTGAGAAGGTACCAAAATTCTGAATGTGAGAAGATGACCTGAAATTAAATTTAACCAAGGACGATAAAAATTTTAGTAATTTACACAAAAGTACAGGATTTATTTATAAGGCTAACGTTTTGAAGTTTGAACTCATATTTTTATTCCTTGTATATCTTTGCTCCCAGTTACCATTTTTTTTAATAAACAGAAATTATTTGCTCTACTTTTGTTTCTCCAGAGAAGAAAAAGTACAAAGAACAAAGATTAGAAATTCTGGTTCTTTAGTTTCAAATAAGCTTTCAAATTTCATAGCCAAAACATGAATTGTGAAATTCCAAGATTTGGCAAAAAGCCTTTGATGTCTTTGTTAAAACTGTCTAAGCTTTGTTCAAAGTGTGAAGTTGATGCTATAGGCAACTGATTTTTGAAATAAACATGAAAAAGCAAGCAGTCTTCCCTTCTCTTCTCACATAGAAAACTCCGAAGAGCTAAAGGAGTGAAGGAAGAAGAGAACAAAAAACAAAGCAGAGGTGCTAAAGATTACATTCCTGTGGGTGAGCTCTGCTGAGATGGGGCTGGAGACCTTACAAGAAACATAAGATGGTCCAGAACCCTGTACCTCAGTCTTGTGTGGACACAGCTAGAAGGAAGCTGTCTACAAGTCAAAAAGGGAGACCTCACCAGGGCCCCAATCATCTCACACATGAATTTCCTCACTTCCATATCATTCTTGTTTTGACAACTGAAATGAGTTACTTTATTCTGAAACCAAGGCTAACACAAAATTTCATTCTGAGGAAATCGCTGAACTCAGTGTGATGGTTCATGACAGTAGCTCAATCTTGGGAGATTGAGGCAGGATGGTTATTATAAGCTTGATGGTACCCTGAGTTATGGAGAGTTTTTTGACCTGCCTAAAGGTTCACTGTGAGATTGTGTGTGTGTGTGTGTGTGTGTGTGTGTGTGTGTGTGTGTGTATGTGATCAAAACAGAAAGGAAAAAATGATCTACTTCAATTTTGAAAAACTAATATAAACATTGCGTTTGGAAACTAGGTATTTTATTGTCTAAAATGTATGCATTTAAACCAGCAAATTTTTTAATGTAAGTAACCAGCTAAAGAAAATCTAGGATTAGCATGGTGTAGTAAAGCATGCCACCACTTCTGGCACGTTGGAGAAGGCTGGAGGAGCATGGGTGTGAAGCCAGATTGGGCCACATAGGAAATTCCAGGCCAACCCAGATTGGGGAAAAAAAAAAAAGCCCCTTTCTCCATGAACCTGTTGCAGGGCCGCTTGTTCGTACAGGCCACCCAGCTAGCTTAGCCCCAAAATAACCACACAGAAATTGTACTAATTAAACCACTGATTGGCCTATTAGTTCTAGTTTTTTATTGGCTAATTCTTACATCTTAATTTAACCCTTTTCTATTAATCTTATATCGCCAAGTGGCTTACTTTTCCTTTTGTATTTGAAAACATTTAATTCTCTTCTTGATTTTTCTTTATGTCTAACAGAGAAAAGTAAATGTCAAAACAAGATATAGAATGAAGCACCATATCACAGCAAATGTACAATTAAAAAGAAAATGTGACAATCAGAATCTTCTAATGGTTTTCATCAAATTGATCCAGAAACTCTCTCCCTACAACTCTGAATCACAGCTGAGGGATACATGTTGACTAATTTGCCTCAGCAGGGCAGAACACTTACCTAATCATAATTTATAGTTTTGTTTACCTTTCTGTTGTGAAGGCTAATTATTTGTCTGAGTAAGAGTTTCTGCCCTATTAAGCCACTGGTGAGTGAGAACATAATTTAAATTTTATCTGTGCTTCCAGTTCACAAGCTTTACAGCTCTCACTGGAGGACCAAATACCTTCAGGGACCTTGTCAGCAGAAAGCCTTCAGAGAACTAAAGAGGAATTCATTATTTGTAAAGCGTGGCCAGTGGAAGTTTCAAAGAACACCAAAAAAGACTAAAACTCAAGCTATTTGTCTTGCAGTAACTTCACTGCATAATCTAGACGGCAGATTACCAACCTTGCCAAAATAATACCACCATTTAGAGAGAATTGAGAAAGTATTTCCTTTCTGGATGGCTCTCTATAATTAAAACATCTCCCTCCCTACATTTTCTGGGGTACTCAGATGTCAAGCCAACTCAGCATTCAAGATAAGGAACTAATAGAAACAAGCTTAAGGAATATTAAAAAAAAATCAAAGGGCACAAAACACCCAAAATTTTTTGACTTCTGGTTTGCTTCAATTAGCTCTGCTTACACATTTGGATAAGTGTCATATCTTAAATCCCGAAATAACAACAGCCCCTGTTAAACAGCAGCTCAGGTTTAGTCTTTTCCCAGTGTTCTTATTAGGAGACGATCAGTGGCGCTAAGGTTACCTCCCAAAGAGAATGGACTCTCTCAACTGTAGTTTCTTGATCTTTACCTATATGATATCAAAAATAACATATATGAGGAGATCAAAATGGGAAACTATATGTAAAAGAACTATTTTTATTATTTTTGTACACATATGTATAGAGGCATTTACATTGAGGTTTTCAATAAAAAAGGGAACTATGACAATTATGTGCTGATATTCAAAAACTATTTTAAAAGTAATTTTATTAAATAGTAGTATAACTATTAGATTGAGTTTCTTTTGTACATATTGATAATCAAATGAAAGAGGCCATGTTTGTAGAGTTTACCAACCATAATGCAGTGTGTGCAAGTACTCTGGGGCTGGAGCTTACCTTAACAAAGGCTATTTTTGTACTTATATGATATAGAGGAAGAATTTTACTTATTTAAATATGTTTCTGCAATGTTGGTTTAAACCTATGTTCCTATGCCTGCTAGTCAAGCACTCTACTACTGAACCATGTAGCTAGCAGCATTTTAGCCAGAATCACTTCAACTTGAGAGCACTACAAGAAAAAAAAGCCTTACTTTTAAAAACATGTATTTATTTTTATTTCTTGTGTATGAGTGTTTGACTTCGTGTATATATGTGCACAGTGTGCATAGCTGGTGCCCCAAGAGGCAAGAAGAGGCGATCAGATAACCAGGAAAGGGAGTTACAGATGATATGAGCTTCCATGTGGCTGCTGGGAACTGACCCAGGTCCTCTGCAAAAGACCTGACAGTGCACTTAACCATATAGTCATCTCTCCTGCCTCTAAAGTTCTTATATTTAAGAATATCTTTTGTGCAGTTAATGGTCTTCCCTCAAAACACTAGTTCCACATCATAGATAGATAACCTCTACCTATAATCTCTAGCTATAAGAAGTCACCAGAAAACCTTACACTTGTAGAAGCTTAGTAACTCAGACTGTTTCAGTAACCTACGGAGCGGGTGTTTGCTGTTATCGCTTACAAATTAAAGGAAACTGCTCATCAGTAGAGTGAAATCTTTGCAAACACATTTGAGATGGCATTAAGTTTATGAGAAATAATTCATTGTATATGGTCATTTAAACATCAAGGATACTTAGAAAGCTTTAAATAAGCAATCAAGCTATCAGTTGGTAAGGGATTTGCCTTGCAAACACATGGACATGAATCTGAAACCCCAAACACATAAAGCACAAGTCAGGTGTGGTGAGATACACTTATAATCCCAGCACTGGCAAGTCAGAGACAGGCAGATCCCTAAGGGTCTCTATTCTGTCAATCTAGTCTACTTAATGTGTTCCAGGCCAGGAAGAGATGCTGTCTCAAAAACAAGGTACACAACACCTGAGAAATGACATGCTATGATGTTCTTCAGCTTTCACACACACACACACGCATGTATACTCACATGCATACACCTACACACACACTAATACCTCATATCACAGGGTAAGGAATATTTACATATTCACTCAGATTGAATGGCACTTATTCCTAAAAGTCAATAAATATGAGAGACAGTGTGAAGAGTGAAGAAAACAGCTAATAACACACGAGTGTTGAG
Source organism: Ondatra zibethicus (assembly GCA_004026605.1). Classification (NCBI taxonomy): domain Eukaryota; kingdom Metazoa; phylum Chordata; class Mammalia; order Rodentia; family Cricetidae; genus Ondatra; species Ondatra zibethicus. The sequence continues at coordinate 4,641 of PVIU01025192.1, forward strand.
AGATGAAAACTCTTCCTCTATGAGAAGAAATGGGACAAGGATGTCCATTGTGGCTGTTTCTATTTATTGAACATTGAAGACAAAAGCAAGGAAATTAGTCAATATCTATCTATCTATCTATCTATCTATCTATCTATCTATCTATCTATCTATCTATCTAGACAAATAGATAAAATGCCTGCTATGTAAGTAGGAGAAAAAAGTGAAATTATGTTTGCAGAAAACATTATTTTACACATAAAAAGCACTAAAGATTTCAGTAAATTCAGTAAAACTGTAGCATATAAAGTCATCATACAATGTCAATTTGTCTATATACCAGTAATTAAGTATCTGGAAAATAATTTAGAAACAATTCCATCCACAATTTATTTTCCAAGGCAAAAATAAACATACAAATGAAAATCCTAGGAGTAAACTTTCTCTAGATGTTGAAATATGATATGTTTGCAGAAAACTAAAAAAAATTGATGAAAAATTGATAAAGATAAAAATTTATGGGAAGATATGACATATTTATGGCTTGGGAGAATTAATACTAAAGTATCCATACTATTCAAAGTGATCTATATATTAATCTTTTCATAATTCCTATGACATTTTTCATGGATATAGTTTTTTATATCTTATTAATTAGTATGACAAAATAGTCAGAATGGCAGTATTAGACTATCATATTTTAAAACATATTACAAAGAACTAATGGCCAAAAACATCATGCCATGTGCATTAAAACAAACAAATTGACACTGAAAGAGTACAGAGAGCTTAGCAAAATATCCTTGCATTTATACTTAGTGGATTTCTGTCAGAGGGATTAGAAACACAAAATGGGGATAGGATACTAAGTGGTACTAGACTAAATGTATAACCAGATACAGGATGAATGGCAGTAGATCTCAGTCTTATAAAACATATCAAAATCAACTTAAAGTTTATTAAAGACTTAAAAGTAAAAATGGAATCTATGAAACTATTCAAAAGCATCCTGGAAAGTGAGCTGACATTAGACACTAATATAACAAAAGCATAAGCATCCAATGATAAAATAGAGGAATGGGATTTCAGCTAACTAAAAGCTTAACACTACAAAGAAAAATAACCACAGAACAAAAGAAAAACTCCATAGTTCATGAGAAGATGTTTGCAAACTATATATCTGGCGTGGGTTACAAATCATAAGTATACAAAGAACTGAACAGTTCAGTAAAAAAAAATAATAATCCTTCTTTAAAAATAAACAAGGAACTTAAACAGACATTTCTCAAAGAAAATGTAAAATGGCCAAAAGACTTGTGAAAAGTATTCAATGTCACTACTCAATGAAAGAGAAACAAATTAGAATAATAATATCAACTTGTATCTGTTAGAATAGCTTTTATTTGAAAGCTGAAATTTAATGCATGTTAGTGAAGACAAGGATGATATAAATTTACTTAGTCATTATAAAAAATGTGACATTTCCCTAAACTATTAGAAATATTTTATGGTTTAGAAATCTCACTGATTGATGTATCATCAAGGAAACTGGTCAATATATTGAAGAGATAGTTGTACTCTCTTCATTGTGGTGTTACTCACAGCACAAAGACATGAGGGAAACCCAAGCATTTGTGCATCAATGGAAGGATGAATACAGAAACTGTAGAATATATATATGTATACATACATACATACAGTGGGACCATACCTGACGAAATGAAAGGGATTCAGCCATTTAAAACAAGATAGGTAAATCTGGATGGCATTGTGTAAAGTAGTAAATAAAGCAGCCAGGCAAGAACAGAGAAACAAGTATTACATGATCTCATTCACTCATATGTAAAAAACACAAGGCCAAATGTGTAGACGTAGACAGTAGAGCAGTAATTACTAGAATCTGGGGGCTTTGGTGGGATTAAAAAGGTAAATATATTAGTGAAAGTGATACTAATTTTAGTTACAAAAATAGGTAAAATTTTGAAAAAAGTTCTATAGCATGAAGCATAATAATGATACATATTTCAAAATTACTTAATTAGTAGGTTTAAAGGATTTAAACCCCAAAGATACCAAGTATGTGGAACAATGGAATGTTAGTTGGCTTAATATCATCATGTGTTTTCATATATATGTCAGAACTTCAGATGGGAAATAATAAAATATACAAAGAGGTAATTTAATTAAAATTAAGAATGATAATAAATTAATGACGTTTCACACACTTTTCCAGATCCCCTTACTGGAAGCAACATACTTACTTTAACCTGAAATTACATTATGTTTAAGACTAGAGAATATGAACAGATAATTGTTTTAGTGATTATCATCAGGAATTTGTGGAAATACCTTAGCCTGTGTGAGTTGGTGGCACATGGTGGCATGTAGGCAGACATGGTTTTGGAGAAGTAGCTGAGAGTCCTACATCATGGAGGCAACAGGAAGTAGACTGAGTGTCACACTGAGCCAAGCTTGAGCAAAAGAGACCTTAAAGCCTGTGCACACAGTGACACACTTCCTCCAACAATGCCACATCTCTTTCAACAAGGCCACACCCCTAATAGTGCCACTCCCTTTGGGAGCCATTGTCTTTCAAACCACCACATCTAGTATCACCTGTTCCTGGAGATTTGTCTTCAACTTTTCAAGAAGTGAAAAGGTGACTTTCTTTTTAAGTTTTCATAAACACTTTCAATGTACAAGGTGCTAAATTTATTATCTGAATTTCAAGTAGTTGTGCATTTTTGGTAAAGCCAAATGAACCATGCATATAAATGCTGTGCAAGTACCAAGCCTTCTAATCATACTACATGTGAAAAGATAAGTAGCCATACCTACACATCAAACTTAAATCTAAATATCAGAAATCCGGGCTTAATTATCTCTGAGCCCTCTTTGCATACATAGAAAGGTAGCCCATATTCCTTGAGAGAATTTTTCTTGAACTCTTTTCTTCACAGAAAGTGGCTTTTCAAGATATACTCCCCAACAATGCAAATTCTTCTAACAGAGGGAAGCAAAAGAGTCATTGTAAAGCTCATTTATACTTTTGCTTTGTGCAAACACCTTTTAAGGGTTTTTTTTTAAAATGATGAATGCAAAATTTTTCTTTTGCACATATACCTTTTGTAAAGATTAATGCTAAAACTCTAGTTAAACAGAATTCAGCCAAGCTCTCCAAGAGCTCCATGACTTCCAGTTGGGATGTGACAAGCAGCACAATGGAACTCTTACTCCTGCTGCTATGAAGGCAGCCATCAGGGGCACTGGAGGAAAGCATCATTTCTCACAAGAAATGCTCTGGAGAAATCTGCTCTGATACAGAAAAAAATGAGTGATAATTTATGACCCACCTCATTAACAACAACTATTCACAGTCCATTGATGGTGTACAGATGCTTTGTACCAGATTCTTTTATTTTTTTCCAGAGTCTAAATTCCCTGAAGACCCTAAAAGGGAGGAGAGATTTAAAAATAACTTAGAAACAGAGATAGGTTTTATCTGATTCAGAAATTTAACTCTAAGTAGGCCATGACTATTTCTGGCATCTACAAGGCATGGTACGTAATTTTAAAGAATGAAAAAAATGTAAAAGCAGCAAGCTTCATAGTTACATTTAAATAATGAGCATCAGCTAATGCTTACATCATTCTTTTATTGAGTTGTTCAAGATTACTTTATCTGTTTTCCTTTTTATTTACTCATTCTACAGTGGGGTCTTAGCACTTTAGAGTACTAGATTAGTCAATTTTACAATGTAAGTTTGTATCAATAATAAAGTCATTTGAGAATGTGGCAAAAGTGGGCAAGAAGGGAAGAATATATTCATAATATATTGTAAAGAAATATAAAATCGACAAAAATTAAATGTAAAAAGAATATATTTCATATCCATCAAGCTCTCAGCTTACTTTTTTGGAGGCACACCTTATAATTAGTGAAATAAAATAAATCCACAACCATAATCAAAACAGTGCTAATCATTGTCAGAGATTTGATAATTAACATTTTTTTACAGTTATAGTACTGAAGTATTATAGTACAACACAATCTATTCTGTGCAGTCATAGTATTCATCCACTGTACAGGAAGTAATAAGTGTGTCTAATATCTTGCTTGGTTAATAGGTTCGAACTGTTAAACACTTAAATCCAGGCATAGAACAGTGTTTGGAGTGGTAGTCCCCAAGCAACAGTGAAGAGTGTAAAAGAAGTCATTAGACTTTGTTCAATCTAAGCCAATGATATACTCTTCAATGTTCTTTCAAACTCATTTTAAAATTATTTACTATGTACATAAAAAATGTTTGAAATAACATTGAAAGAGAAAGATCACTACATTGAAGTTTGGATATCTCTATCTAAATCATTAGTCCATAGCCACAGACAGTAATTGCCCTAATTAGAAAATCCATTTAACATTCTTGAGCTTTGTTTACTGATCCAGAAAAACATGGCTTAAATTACATTATTGTTGTATAATTATTACTTAAGGAAATTCTTCTTTACACAGGAAGGAAACCTATATCCATAATCATGATCATTATCCTATAAATAAATAATCCAAGCTTGGTGTCTTCTACGTCTTGTTCATTGATTTTCTTTTCCTTTATTTTTATGATTCATTTATTTTTATGTGTTTGAGAGTTTTGGCTGTGTATATACAAGTGTGCATCATGCACACCTAATACCTGGTGACCGAAGCATCCAGGAGAGGGCATTGAATCTCTGGAAATGGAGATATAGACAGCTATGAGGCACCAGGTGGGTGCTAACAATCCATTCCGAATCTTCTGTACATCATTTTCAGCTCCGCATTTTCCTGTTTGTGAAGTTCAAAATTGATCCCATTTTAATGTGGCTTTCCCTCTTCCTCTCTGAAACATTGCATGGGCAGAAGTCTAAACACTATTCGGTAGTTGTAGTTTAGCAACTCTTACAGCTTTTATCACATGCATCATTTTCAGCTCAGTATTCCTGACTTTTCTATTAATGGTTTGCTGCAGATCTAGTAACTCTAGGGAGAGCAAAACAAGTAAGTGTCTGCAGGTTGTTTTCTTTGTGTTCTTTTCCCCCAAGGGAGAGAAGATCCCACAGTCCTAGCATGTCTAACTTATGATTAAGAATAAAAGCTTGAAAATAAAGTATTAAGTCTCATTGACAATAACATCTTTAAGTCATTTGAAAGCCCCTTTTTCTAGGATGCTAATAGTCAGTGAGAGTAACAATGACTATTTCAACTTTATTTAAAGAGAGTAATATATTTTAATTCACCTTGAGATTTTATCATACTCACTGTAACTTTTGATATTTTACATTCCTGAATTTAGTGCTCTAATTATTTTAAGATTGTGAATTTTCCTATTTCTTTTTGCTTCCCCTTCATTCTTTTAGAATCTTTCATTTTAAACTGCAAATTCCTACATTAGGAGAGATAAATTCTGGCAGATTAGGACCTTATGCCCTCATGGAGACACAAATGCTCATGCAAGTGATATAATGGATGTTATTAATCATGCCAGGTCTCTAATTCCTACATCTAGTCCCCAAATAACTAACTACTCCAGAAAGACAGATATCCAGTAAAAATGCACAGAGAAGCACATGGAGATATTTTCCACATCATTACTCACATGCAAATCAAAAACTAGTGAGATAACACATCACACCCTCTAGGATATCCAAAAGGCACGTGGTAACATAAAATGCACCTTTGAGGAAGTGGAGACATTGGCACTGCCGTGTACTGTTGATACAAAATTTGAAAACACTCTGGTCATTCCTCTAGAGTGTAAACCTAACCTGCATGTATATTCATGACAGCGTTTACATAGTAGGCAAAGAATAGAAGAAACTCGAATATGCATCAACTGGAAAAGAAATATGTAATTAATCACACAATGGGCCATCATTTACCAATAAAATAAAAGAAACACTGACACATGCGATAATAACAAACCTTGTAAACACTAACTGTAAGAATCCAGGTCTTAATCTATATAGCATAGCATCCCATTTTCATGGCATATCTAGAATAGGTAAAATATCCAGAGAGAAAGCTGATTTAAAAATTTCCTGGGCCTCTCCTTAGTATGACTGTGTAGTGATTGCTGAACCATTGAAATACCAAAAGATACTGTATTGTACACTTTGAATCCTTTAATTGTGTATGTGAACTGTGTCCCATCAAAGACTGATACAGCTAAACACAAAAGTGAAGATAAGAAAAAACTAAAAAACAAAATTTTAGCAATGCCTTTGCCTCACTTGAGTTTGGAGGTAATAGATTTAGGTCCCTTCATTCTAAATGCTCAAATTTATTGCATCCCAGATTCTTGGCCAATTCCATAAAAATTAAGGAAAGTGAAATGAGTCATTGCTTCCTTCAGAAAGGGCAGCAGCTCTCTCTGAAGCCTGACTGGGAGGTGAAATCGCCCAACATCCTGTTTCTTTCTTTAGGAATGAAAATGGCAACACTGAGAGCTTACAGGCAACTTAAACATGAGAAAATGATGATGTAGTAACAGCTATATCATATAACACATGTAAAAACTGTTGTGCTTTATAAGATGTTTGTAAAGTTGGATAACGTGGACCCATGCCTCCTAACAATCACTGAGTAAGGTCACCACCAGGACAGAACTGTTCACACCCTAATGCTTGTACTGCATCTCCCAATACTCCAGCATATCTTACTTAACCTCCGTTATAATCTTTTAGGCTTGAAAAATTAAAGGTGTGTTGAAAAATCACACCAATATTGATGGTGAGTTTAGCACCTACACACAAGCACAACTTCCATAAACATGCATATTTTGCTTCGCACTCATGCAATTTGATAACAGGTCTTTGTGATCACTGGAATTTTTAAATACAATTTCACATTGTAACTCTGGCAAATGTTTGGTACATGCAAGTTTTTCCCTGCAAAAAGCACATAATAATGCAATAATACATTCCAAGGTCACCACCAGTAAATCAATGGACATTGATCAAGAATGTTGGCAAATTACTTTAAAACATTCTACTATTTAAGGACACAGCCTAAATTATGTTGCATAAATATCACCAAGCTGAGGATCTATATATAGATAAGCCTGATATCCTGGGTGCTTAAACTTGGAATGCTATAAAAAACCTACTGAGAATAGCTAAATCCTTAAGAAATCCATACCATAAAACCTATAGAGAGTGAAGTTTTGTAATGCTTGCTATTAGATAATTATGATCAATGACCCTCAACACTGCACAGATTGTTGTTCCATTTTAATAAGAACCCGTCATGAACTCCTAGTCAAAATGTCTAAGGTCACAATCTCTTGTCTGTTAGGTGTGTTGTTTCCTACTACACTGATGGCCTGTTTTCTATTCTCTAGTTTCTGGTGCTTGGCCATTCCTCTCTGTGCTTGATGGATTTTTCCTCAGTTCAAACTCATTACTGTTTGTAGAAAGCCATTAGTTTTCATAAATTGAATTCTGTGAATATTTACTTTACTCCATAAGCTCTGTAATTGTGGACTGTCGATTTTATTTCTTTCCCCAAGAAAACCAAAGAGAAAACTACAATAATTACCTTTTAATTGAAAAACTCCCTTTCAAAGCTGAGTGTGTTGATGCATGCCTGCAAGCCCAGAACTTAGCAGACTTGAACAGAAGGATTGTCATGAGCTCAATGCCAGAGTGGTCATAAATGATACTCTGACTATTGTGGAGGAAAGAGATTCCCTTTCTATTCAGCATCTAGGCAATAGCTAGATCTCCATTGCCCAGTTCCAGGAATCCACAGGTGTGAACACTGAATATTGACTCAGCTGCATCAGCTCCACAATTTGAGATATAATATGAAATCCCTTAGCAATTAATTCTGGTAGAATTTTACTACCAAGTTAAGAAAATGTGTAAGAGACACTATGTTCAGGTTGCTCAGCTTATAATTTAACACCAATTAAATGTAGATCATTACACTAATCTCAATAGAAAAGTATACAGAAGCAAAGTTACTTTTCATGTGAGACTCTTATTAATGCTGTGATATATAAAATAATGGATATGTGTATTTATCAGGGATTTTTATATTAATACCATTTTTCATAATTAAACCGTAGATGTTAATCATTACAAACAGTAATATTCAGAACCTGGGAAAGGCTTTCTACTACTCTGCTTATAACAGATAAAAGAACTATGTTATGAAGTCTTCCTAAGAAGTATGTAACTAATATCTTGCCTTTAAAGAATGATTAAGCTTTATGATATTTTATATGATGAGAACATTTTTAAATTGTTCATTGCTGGACAAACTTAGAGTTTAAATATAAAATGTTAAAGACAAAAAATAAAAGACTGACTTATATAAAGTGATATTAATAACAATATTCCAGATGTATTTAATACAAAAAGTATTATGATAATCTGCTCAGTTAACAATAATTAAAATTACTAATCCTAAGAAGTACTACCACAACATATTGAAGCTCTGGAGTATATTTGTCTATTGCTGTTTGACCAAATACAGCACATTTGGTGTATTAAAATGGTACTCACTAACCTCACAGTTTATATGTGTTAATAGTTGGAACATGGTTTGTTAGTGTTTTCAGCTTAGGGTCTTGCAAGATATGAGACTGATTCTGAACTGCATCTAATGACCTAACATGCTTTGCTTAGGTTCTCAATGTAACTCAGGACTTTGCAGCTGTAGAACGGAAATCTTGCTGATTATCAGGTAGAGATTATCCACAATTCTTTTCTAACTGATCTCCAACATTAGTTCCGATTTCATCGAGCCAGAAGAGTACCTCATGTAGCACATCAGTTTGGAAGAATATGACATCTCACATAACTTGAAGAAAACCACAGAACTTGTCCACACGCCGTGAAAATAAATAATGCAAAGGCTTAAACACTATGAGGTGTGAACACTGGATTCACCCTACATAAAATTTTTAATTAACTAACTTAATTAAAAAGTAGCAGTACAATAAACACAGTAATACATAATTGCAGTTTAACATAAGAACCAAAATTTCCTAGTTACTGTTTGCCAAAGGCCATATTTCCCCAAATATGTTCCGTGTATCTCTATTGTAATACAACAATCTACAGTAATATCATTGTTTCTATTGTATTTATCATGTCTTCATGACTGTGCCCCAAACCATGTGGCACTGATGGCTCTTGTTCCAGAGCCATTTTTCAAAATTCTTTCTTGCTACTTTCAATAAAAGGTACAAGATCCCTAAGAGGAACATAATTCATTTGTGATACAAAGTCCATTGTGTATGCATAACATTCATCTGAGTCTATAGAAAACATCTTGCAGAACTGTATGGCTAGTTCTTGTCAATACCCAGACTTAATGGCTTAACCTTTTAATTTATCTTAAGACACATTGAATTTTGCTTCAAAAGCTAACCTACCAAGCAAAACACATGAATACAATCAAGGAAAGTCCATATGCCATATTTAAGTTTGATGAGATGCAATCCATTTTTTGAGAGGCTCTAATGTAGAGAATGCAAGGAAGTGTGGTTGTGATGTGCACCAGCTTCCTTATGTGTAAACTTTTAAACTGCAGAGGAATTATTACCTATAGCTTGATATTTGAATTTCTGTGCAATTCTGGGCTAAATTGACTTTCTCATCACAGGTCATAATGGACTGGTACATATCAAGGCATTGTGTCACCTACACTGTCTCTTTGACATAAAAGTCAAGCATGTCATGGTAAGGACTCATAACCAATGTTTTCTGGAAGGCATGCTAATGACTTCTGCTAATATATTCATAATCATAACAATAAATTATAATATCTACCACAACTTTGCATTTGTTCCAGAGATTCGAGAGACTAATAATAAGTGTGCCTAGTAGGTATATCATTTGCTTACATAGAAATTTCCTTTATAGTTTATTGTGAATTCCATTTTATTTTTCATAAGTTTCACTTTAGGCAAAGAAAAGTCACATGTCTAAGATGACAAGTAAAAGTGACAGAATCAGTGAGCAAATGATGTTTGACTCCAATACCTACATCCTACTTAACAGTATGTCAGTGGAATAATCTCAGAAATCTAGATATATATGTCTGCATGTATCCTTTTCATATATAATACATGAATTCTGCATACAGATAAACACATGTGTACAGCAAAAGGCTTATAACTAGCAATTTTTTAGCAATGCTGATGACCATAAGATAACACCTTTATTTTAAGTAGTATTGTGTGATAAAGTATTTATTGCAGAAATGTTTCCAATATCAAATATCTGTGTCTATTTGATAGTGAAGGTCTCTCCTTCCATCTATTTACAAAAGAAGGCAAAGAATATCAGAAGAAATGGCTCACACTGACCTAGATATCTGTACCCCAAACCTTTATGTTGGGGTAGAAAGCCAAATCCTATAGTTGTCCTCTTACCATACAGGCACCATGGCACAAAATAAATGTATAGATGTAATAAAAGTTGTTAAGTTGGAGTCTTTTTTTTAATCATTTGTTTTTCTGCAATTTCAACATTATATTAAATTGTAACAATCATACTGGTATGGTTGTGATTTTAGATTATGAAGCAGTGATTGACTTTGTTCTGGGTCTATAGATTAAGAAAGATTACAGTTTCATTCCTACCCTATGTGACTTTTAAAAACCAACCTTTTTTGCAAGGTGAAATATTAGAAATATCTGTACCCCTTTCAGAGATTTGGAAATTGGTTTTCTGCAAAGGATATCTTTGATTTCCTAGTTGAAGTTGCAATTCCTTTCCTGGCTTCTTTAATTTGCAATAAACACATAGCAATATATATGGGTCACACAGGGGAAGACATAAGTCAATGGCCATTTTATTTTGTTCCACTATTATAGTTGGCCTCGCATAGAACTCAGTGTTTCAGTTTTTGTGTTTACTCTTTCTTACACCCTCATCTGTCTCTCCTTTCTCCTTCTTCTCATTCCTCCCCTAGCCTGTCTTCTATGATTATGCATCTGTCTTTAGTCCCTTACACTTTCATGTCTTAGCTTACACAATTTCAAAAGAGCAGCAATCGGTTTTTCTCTCTGCCATTGTTTTTTGTAAATAAAGAGAGTGTTTTACCTCAAAATTGTACACATACACCTGTTGAATTGTGGAAATGCAAGATTAACTTATTTAATTCTTTTTAAGTTGTGCTTTTTTATGTGTGGACTACTTGGTTGTATCTCCCATAGTCACTTTGAATTCCAGTGGACATTTATATGCTAACCCAGCTTCTCCTTCACTTACTTTGGTCTGTTTTGCTTATGATAAAATTTATGGGTTGCTTCTTATTGTCTTTGAAAACTGGGTGATGAGCAAGAGTTTTCTAGTATTATTCTGCAAGCACGGAGTTTTATAGATCAGGTTTCTCCTGTCATAACTAGAAAATACACCTGAATGTATGTTTCAGGGCAAAGTAGCCAGTGCTATGATGTATAGCTATGAAGTAATTAACATAGTTTATGAGAATTCCATATAATTTTATTATTTTGTGGTTTTAAATGAAACTTTTCAAAGTTCTAGTTCTAGTTGTAAATATTTTAGAATGAGAATTAAATAAAATAATCGACCACCATCAGTGCCTGGAAAAGTTTCAAATAACATTGCTATTATTGTGAGGAAAAGCAAGCCACACTGACCAGGTTCCTACAGAAATTATGTTTTTTTTTTCTTTTTCTTTAAAATGTACGACATGTAAGACAGGATGAACATAATTCAAAATCTACAGTACCACTTAAATGTTATTTCTTAAAGTACTATAAAACATTTTAGCTAAATTATTTATATTACATTATTTTCTTCATATGTCTTAGAAGGAAAAAAATCCTCTGAGAACTATAATCCAGTTTCCACGTAACAATCTGAGAGAAAGGAGGCCAGTTACGTGCTTCATCAACTGTTCTGTAGAGACATGAGAGAGAAGTGCTATGGAAATAATGCAACCTCTACATGGTTTGGGCAGATATTGTCTGTATTAGTCTTTTTATTTAGATGTTGGCAATGAAACTTGAAGATTTTGCAGAAATATCTCTAAATATGGACCAGCTAAAATCTGTCTTGCCTCTCTAAAAACAGGATGCCAATATTCTTCAGCCACATGCATCTCAGGAAGTTTCTAAAAGGTCTCGGTTTGGGAATCATGCATGGGCATGGGAGAATGCTACAGCTAACGGGTGTGGCTAGGCAGCTGACATACTTTCTTTTGTTTCTGGACGTCACTTATGCCTGTAATATGTATTACCATCAGTGCATTAACATTCACAAAATTTTTAAAAATTATTAAAAATTTTAAAAAAATCTAAGCCAGGTGCTGGTGGCACATGCCTTTAACCCCATCACTAGGTAGGCAGAGGCAGGTGGATCTCTGTGAGTTTGAGACCAACCTGGTCTACAGAGCAAGTCCCAGGTCAGCCAGAGCTAAAACAGTAAAACCCTGTCTCTAAAATGCAAAAAAAATTTCACAAAATTACCCCACAGATTTCCACAACACAGAGGTCTACTGGTACCCTCTGACTATGCAGTATATTAATATCTGAAAAGGTTTTTGCCTTCTTTTGTAACCTGTATCTCGCATTCCTTCCTTTTTAAAGAATTTGCTATGATTAAGGAGGACAATTATGAACACGGAATTATTTATAAAGGTCAAAATACTCTGTCTCATGCCATTTGAGGGGACAATTTTGTATAAAATTCATCTCCCATGCCCACTTCCAGAAATCTGAATCTCCGCACTTACAGCATGTATAAAAGTGAATACTTTGGTGACATTAAAGCAAGTTAGAAAGGACATCCAGTGCTGTGTTCCGCAATTTAGAAGGGAGTGAATATCAGTTCTAAAATCACTTAGTGAGCTCTTTTGCAAGCCTACATGCCTCATTCTGTGGAGGCTTGGTGTGGAATAGGTGGTGTGTTGAAGCATTGGCTTGGCTCTAATTTATTCCATACTTAAACGGTGTAGTAGTACATTCAGGGAAAGGAATCTTAATTAATTCAAAAGTTTCTAATAATAAAACTATTGTTAATGCTGTGTAGGAGGAAGAAGGATTTAGGGCAACAACTCACTGCCTGAGACACTGAGAATATTTCAGGGTATTTTTGAGAAAGTCAAAACATCACAAGGACTTTATTCTGCCCTTTGCCTTTTGTTCACAGTTCCCACCGACTTGAAGACCTTCCAACACAGGCCTCTATGATTTTGCCTTCTGTGGGAAAAGAGCAACTTGGGAGTCTTTGGTGGCTCTTTGAGTGCAACTAGGAAGAAAGGGCAAGCTATTCACACCACACTTAACAAGTGAAACCCTGCTTTTATGTGAGATTTTCATTTGAGGAAAATTTTTTATTTAAATTATATTTAATTATTTTAGAAATTATCATCATATAAATTTTCATCTTTTCTTCTTCCAACCAGTCCTGCTATGCCCCACCTTTCTCTCACTCAAATCCATGGCCACTAGACACTTTGTTTTTGTTGATTTATGTCTTCTTTTCTTTCTTTTGCAAGATTATAATATAATTACAACAATTTTCCCTTCCCTTTCCTCCCTCCAAAGCCTTCCTTATACCCCTTCTTTCTCTCTTTCAAATTCTGGTCCTCTGATTTTATTAATGTTCTTATTTTTTCTAGCAATTATTATTATATGCATGCATGTAAAAATATGTAAGTTTATAATTCTAAATATAACCTGCTTAGTCTGTATAATGCTTCTCATCTGTATGTTTTCAGGGCTGTGTTGGATGACTAAGGGGTGTGCTATTCCTAGGAAAGATTATTTAGTTCTCCCCATATCAGTATTCTTTAGTTTCCTGTAGTTTTTTGCATAGGTTTAAGGCTTTGTGGACCTCTCCACGTCCACTTCTGCATGCCTAGTGTTGCCTTAGTTTAGCTCATACTTATACAACCACGTTGCTGAGACTTCGCAGGTTTAGCTTCTGAAATTGCTAGCAGACACAGTCTCATGACTATCTCCCTGTTCTAGCTTTTATAACTTTCCTGTCCCCTTTTCTGTAAAACCACTGCATATGCCCTCTTTTCAAAAAGTTTTAATTAATACATGTTAATTAAAAAGTAACTGAGTGGTGGTGGTGCACGCTTTTAATCCTACCCCACTGGAGCCAGAGGCAGGTGAATCTCTGTGAGTTCAAGGCCAGTCTTGTCTACATTTTGAGCTCCATTCCAGCCAGGGCTATACAGAGAAACTCTGTCTTGAAAAACAGATGCCCCTCCCAAGTCTGCTCCTTATAGCTCTTTCCACATCCCCTCCTCAGACTGATAGCCTCTTTTCCTCTTTATTATTGTATCTCTCTCTCTCTCTCCCTGTGTGTGTGTGTGTGTGTGTGTGTGTGTGTGTGTGTGCATTCACAAACAAATGGATATATACAACCTGCTGAATCTGTTTTGGTAGATATGGTTGTATGATTTTAGAACTAACCACTTTGCATTGGATATTCAATTAGAAGGCTTTTCTCTGTGAGATGCTAACTCCCCACTCTTAGCAGTCATTGCCTTTCCAGGTATGCCAGCAGGTCTATCAATATTGTTATTGTTTAGATCTAGTACATGCATCATTTTTGGCAGACTGATTCACAGGAGGTATTCTGGTTATTACAATCTTTCTTCTCTCTCTTCCCAGATGTTGACTGAGCTGTACATGCAGATCTGTGATGCAGATGTATCATTTGAGGCTGGGGTCCCCACAATGCTTTGACCTCGAATTGTGTGCAGTGGTTTTCTGCAATGGTCTCTATTTGCTTAAAGAGAAGTCCCTCTGATGAGGGGCGATAGCTGCACTTCTCTTTCGGTATTAGGATAAAATTTTGAATGTAGTTAGGAATTATGCTTATCTATCAACGTCACAGTAGGAGATTTTCTTCCAAGATGAGGACATGGGACCTCCCCAACCCCCAGGAAACTGGCTAGGCTTGCAGTAACAGGCATGGTTTCCCTTCTGTTGAGTGGAGTTAACTCTGATTAGATAGTTGTTGGTTACCTGCAACAGATGAATGTCATTTACTGCAGTTTGTGGATGTCTTTCAGTGATGCTCATCGTGGTTCATAGACAACACATCCAGGTAAGATGATTAATTGTTTCCTTCCTTTTGTACCTTATGGAGTATTTTCCAAAACCATGGATACTTGACCTCAGCAAGGAGGCTTTCTGGTTACATCTAGTTCCAATCATCTGAATCCTGTATCCTAAGTGTTCAGTGTCAGTAGCAACAGAGGCTCACTTTCAACCTCTAAGAGGCAACCAAGGGCAACAGCCATAGTCTATGTTGTTCTGGGAATCACTTGGACTACATTTACCAACCGTTTGAATAATTTCTTGTGGTTGGTACTGGGGGTTTTGTTAGCCTATGGTTGTTGTCTGAGTTTTTCTGTCCTGCCTTGTTCCTGCAGTCATTAAATTTATAAACTGATTGGCTTAGTAGCTCAGACTTCTTATTAACTCTTTTATTAGCCCATTATTCTTGTCTATGTTAGCCACGTGGCTCGGTACCTTATTCACATCTTGCTTCTTCTGTGGCTGGGTCACAACTACAGACTAGGACTTCCTTCTTCCCCAGATTCTCCTGTTCTCATTGACCTGCCTCTACTTCCTGTCTGGCTGTTCGCCTATACTTCCTGCCTGGCTACTGGCCAATCACCATTTGTTTAAAATATAATTGACAAAATACAGACCATTGTCCCACACCTTATGGTTCTTTAGGGAGCATTGTTGGCACTGATGGCATGTGGTATAAGTTCCTTTAATATATAAATATTAATTTAATATATGATAGTAAACATATATCTTCTTTTATTATATAAAATATATAATATTATATATATGCATCACATTTGACTTTAGGTAAATATATATTAAAATTTATCCAATGACCTTTCCTCCCTTCTTCTTACATATTGACCTCTGTTTCCCTCCCCAGCTGAATAACCTATCAATGTTTTTGTTTGTTGGTTGGTTGGTTTGTTTTCCAAGAGAAGGACAGTAGGAAAACATTTTTAGTCACTCTCAATTATTCTTATTAATACAACTATGTGTCTTCTTTAGTTGGAGAATCCTACTCCAAATGTCCAAGTCACTGTTAAACTTCAGATGGATTTAAAGAAATATATATCTTCTCTAATTTGTTTTAGAAGACCCAATGAATTAAAAATCCAGAAGTTTTTGCTTCTGTGCAAATGTTTATTCAGTGTGAAAAAAGTAAGATCAGGGAGACAAGGCTGCTCTTCACTTCTAGGGAATGGCTTTTGTAGATGAATTATTGATTAGAAGAAGAAATCCCCTAGAGGATTGCCCTAAAGTAGCTATAATCGTGAGAGTCTTGAAAACATGGCATTTGAACTTGAAAATTTACTCTCAAAGTTAAATTCTAGAAATAATAGCAATAAATTGGTATACCAATTTAATTTCAATTCTATTTTTTAAATAATAAGTATACATTGGTTGTAAAAAATCCAGAACTAGACATTTTCAAAACAGGAAAAGGGGAATTTTATTCTTAGAAATAATTTACTGTCTAGTTTAAAACATCATATGTATTTAGTTTAAAAAATAACTTTAAACTATAAAAAAACAGAAACTGATAAAAGGGATTCATGTCTTCATAGGTCAAGGATGAAGCTCAGCTAATCATTGTTGACTAATGAGACAATGCAACTAAATGGATACATTATTCCCTTCAAACCTAACAGTTGACTTTCACAGAATCAACTTAAAAGCCTGATTAATTAATCCCTGCCCAATTAATGGCATGGCAATGCTTAGGGTATCATGCAATTACTTCCCTTAATAAATGTGCCACTGGCTATACATGTGTATAATCACATGAAAGGTTAAAGGGGGTTGTGGGATCCGAACAGAAAATTGGCCAAAATTCATCAAAACCAGAAATGTACAGGAAGCCAACACCTATCTTCAGAAATCTGGCTCTAGACAAGGGAGTCTGTTCACAGGACAGGATTTGGAATTACAAAACATTTGTGTAAATAGCAGAAATATTATCATCTTGGAGGGTAAAATGGAAGTGAATATTAACATTCCAATAAAAGGAAAAAAGGCTCTTAAAAAAAAAACTGTGCTTCCAACTTCTGCCTGGTGCTCATGTTTGCTTCCAATTTCCAGGAGGATCTATATATGTTTTTCTTTGGGTTCACCTTGCTATTTGGCTTCTCTGGGCTTGTGAACTATAAGCTTAGTGTCCTTTGTTTATGGCTAGGGTCCACTAATGAGTGAGTACATACCATAATCATCTTTTTGGGTTTGGGTTACCTTACTCAGTCAGGATAGTGTTTTCTATTTCCATCCATTTGCATGCAAAATTCAAGATGTCATTATTTTTTACCACTGAATAGTATTCTAATGTGTATATATTCCATACTTTCTTTATCCATTCTTCCATTGAGGGGCACCTAGGTTGTTTCCAGGTTCTAGCTATTACAAATAATGCTGCTATGAACATAGTTGCACAAATACTTTTGTAGTATGATTGGACTTCTCTTAGGTATATTCCCAAGAGTGGTATTGCTGGATCCTGAGGTAGGTTGATTCCCAATTTCCTGAGAAACTGCCACACTGATTTCCAAAGAGGTTGCACAAGTTTGCATTCCCACCAGCAATGGATGAGTGTTCATCTTACTCCACAACCTCTCCAGCATAGGCAATTGTTGGTGTTTTTGATGTTAGCCATTCTGACAGGTGTATGATGGTATCTCAAACTTAAGCCATCAACAATGACACTAGGACCTATCTCTTCTGCATGTATTATCTTTTTGGGAACCTACTCTATTTGGATGCACACCCTCCTAGGCCGGGATGGAGGGGGGAGGGCATTGGACTTCCCACAGAGCAGGGCACCATGCACTCTTTTAAGGAAGCAGGGGGAGGGAGAAGGGGTGGGGGGAGGGGGAAGGGACTGGGAGAAGGGGAGGAAATGTAAATTTTTTTGAATGGAAAAAATAAAAGAATATGGAAAAAATAAACAAACAGAAATGGAAAAAAATGAAAACCGCACACACAAACACAAAAAAACCGCAAGAATTTCTCGAACTCTAGGATTTTCTGTGTCTTAGGTAAAATGTAGTTTGCTAATGGTAAAAACTCAAATAGATGTAAACGAGTAGGATTAAATGTGTGCTTAGGTAAGTACCATCTAGCTTAGATTATAACATGTCACTTCTAGTTAGTTTGAGAATGATTTTTCTCTGAAAGCAAAACTTTATGTGAGAAATGAGGTCAAAATATCTCACAGAATTGGGGAGTGGGCAAAAGTTTGAATTACTACACTAATCTATCTGAGTGATATTTTGTTTTGTTTTGTTTTTCCATATTCTTTTATTCAAAAAAAATTTACATTTCCTCCCCAACTCCCAGTCCCCTCCTGCTCCCCCCCTCTTCCCTCCCCCTGCTTCCTTAAAAGAGGGCATGGTGCCCTTCCATGTGGGAAGTCCAAGGCCCTCCCCCCTCCATCCTGGCCTAGGAAGGTTTGCATCCAAATAGACTAGGTTCCCAAAAAGATAATACATGCAGAAGAGATAGGTCCTAGTGTCGTTGTTGATGGCTTCTCAGTCAGCCCCCATTGGCAGCCACATTTAGAGAACCAGTTTGATCATATGCTCATTCAGTCCCGGTCCAGCTGGATTTGGTAAGCTCACATTAGATCAGGCACACTGTCTCAGTGGGTGGACCAGCCCCTCACGGCCCTAACTTCCTTGCTCATCTTCTCCCACCTTCTGCTCTTCAACTGGACCTTGGGAGCTCAATCCATTGCTCTGATGTGAATGTGAGACTCTGTAAAGAACAGAATGTTGGATCCTGTTTTGTATCCATTCTCTTAACCTGTGCCTTTTTATAGGTGAATTGAGTCCATTGATATTAAGTGATATTAATGACCAGAGGTTATTAACTGCGGTTATTTTTTTAGGGTTGTAGAGTTTGTGTGTTTCCCTTCTTTGAGTTGTGCTAGTGGAGGGCTGTTAGATGTCTGTGTTATTATGGGTGTTTTTGCTTCCTTTCATTGTGGTTTTCCTTCTAGTACTTTCTGTAAGGCTGGGTTTGTGGCTATGTATTGCTTAAATTTGTTTTTATCCTTAAATACCTTGTTTTCTCCATCGATGTCAATGAAAGCTTTGCTGGGTATAGTAGTCTGGGCTTGCATCCATGGTCTCTTAGTGTCTGCAGCACATCTATCCAAGACCTTCTGGCTTTCATGCTTTCCATAGAGAAGTCAGGTGTAATTCTGATTGGTTTACCTTTATACATTACTTGGCCTTTTTCCTTTGCAGCTCTTAGTATTCTTTCTTTATTCTGTATGTTTTCTGTTTTGATTATTATATGGCGAGGGGATGTCTTTTTTTGATCCAGTCTATTTGGTGTTCTGTATGCTTCTTGTACCTTCATAGGCATATCCATCTTTAGGTTGGGAAAGTTTTCTTCTATAATTTTGTTGAATATATTTTCTGGGCCTTTGAGCTGTGCTTCTTCTCCTTCTTCTACCCCTATTATTCTTAGGTTTGGTCTTTTTATGGTGTCCCAGATTTCCT
>PVIU01025193.1:0-24161 GCA_004026605.1 Ondatra zibethicus
GTGTTTTTAAAAGAGCAAAAAAGGGAGTATCGTGAAAACTGAGAATCACATCAGTTCGTCCTGAATTCTGATACTCCCCTCCTATCCCTGAGGTGGACCACATTGAAGTCAGCAGGAAAAGTGTGATTTCAGAAGAAATACATGATGTGGGAATCGCTGTGGAAGAAATATTGTTTCTCTCTCTGTTAAAGAAACTGAAACGCAGTGACTTTTCTAGCCCAAAGTTCCCAAGTCATTCCACGATCATTTCCAAGCACCAACATGGCAATAGTTCATTATGTTGGTGCCAATCTGTCTTAGTTAGGGTTACTATTGCTGTGGTAAAACATCATGACCAAAAGCAAGGGGGTTGTTTATTTGGCTTATACTTCCACATTACTGTCCACAATCAAGGGAAGTCATCACCGGAACTCAAGCAGGGCAGGAACCTGGAGGCAGGAGCTGACACAGAGGCCATGGAGGGGTGCTGCTTACTGCCTTGCTCCTCATGGCTTGCTCAGACTGCTTTCTTATAGAACTCAGGACTACCTTCCCAAGGATGGCACCACCCACAATAAGCTGGACCCTCCTCCATTGATCACTAATTAAGAAAATGCTTTAGAGGCTTTCCTACAGTCCAAGCTTTTTTTTAAGTGTCAACTTTTTTATTTTTAAAATACTATCTTATTTTACATACCAATCCTGGTTCCCTCTCCCTCCTACCCTCGCCCTTCCCCCAACTTCTCCTCACCCCACCCCCCATCCACTCCTCAGAGTCTCCCATAGGGAGTCAACAAACTCTGTTACATCATTTGAGGCAGGACCGAGCCCCCGCCTATGTCCAGTCTTGTGGAGGCATTTTCTCCCTTGATGCTTCCTCGTCTCCAGTGACTCTAACTTATGTCAAGTTGACATAAAAGTAGACAGCACAGCCAGGAATACACATACCTATAAAAATACACTGGTACCCATAGTGTACCATTCTCCATGATCTGTTGGCATCTGGTGTTGGGGAATTAAATGCATAAAACTAAGCAGCTACCAGAACTTGACTATTAGCTATCCTGGGAGGCATCTACCCAAGAGGACCTCTTGGGAGCCTCTGCTGAATCAGCCATTACCACTTCATGCAAATCATAATAGGTGCCATTATACCATGTAAAACTTCAGAGTTAACAAAGCCAAAAAAGAGCAAAACTGACCCATTTTCAATGTTTGGGACTATGTGAGTATAATATTATCAGGAGGTAATATTCTAAGCCTACAACATTTTGATGTTTAGAGATGAGGCTTTATGCATCCATTCATAAGGACATACTAACTATAGTAGTTTTACAATTGTCTTTAACAAAAATTAAACTGATTAGTAATCATAGTAAATAACTTCCTGCAGCTGATTTAGATATAATGTTTGAGAAGCAACTTACGTCTAAAGAGTCCTCCTTCAATAGGATAAGGGCCATGTTCTGTGACACCAACCGACAGGAATACCCTGAAATGGAGAAGGGACAGCATGTGAACTTCATCTTTCCTGCGCATTCCTAATTCAGTGACTGAGACTTCTCGTTTGAAGATTTATTAATTTTTTATTTGTGTATGTATGAGTGTTTGCACACACGTGTGTGCAGTACCCAACATATGCACTTGAGTGAAAGTCAGAAAAGGGTTTCTGGGGTCCTCCCCAGCCAACCTCTTCCCATTTCCTTGAGACAGGATCTTCCCCTGAATAAGGAGCCCGTGTTTTTGCAGTTGGGCTGGGAGCCCATAAACCCCAGCCATCCTCCTGTCTCCACCCTGAGCTGAGGTTACACGCATACTCAGAGATCCATCTCACAACCTCCCTCCTTATGTCAGCCTTGTCACTCCTGGCTAGAGGACTAAGGGCATAAGCCTAGGCTCACTTTGGGCCTTGTCACTCCTGGCTAGAGGACTGAGGGCATAAGCCTAGGCTCACTTTGGGCCTTGTCTCTCCTGGCTAGAGGACTGAGGGCATAAGCCTAGGCTCACTTTGGGCCTTGTCACTCCTGGCTAGAGGACTGAGGGCATAAGCCTAGGCTCACTTTGGACCTTGTCACTCCTGGCTAGAGGACTAAGGGCATAAGCCTAGGCTCACTTTGGACCTTGTCACTCCTGGCTAGAGGACTAAGGGCATAAGCCTAGGCTCACTTTGGGCCTTGTCACTCCTGGCTAGAGGACTAAGGGCATAAGCCTAGGCTCACTTTGGGCCTTGTCACTCCTGGCTAGAGGACTAAGGGCATAAGCCTAGGCTCACTTTGGACCTTGCAAGCAGCTTGAAGAGCAAAAGCTGGGAAGGTCTTTATAACTAACGGCTAAAATAAGTACTTGCCAATTTTCTGTGGGTTTTTTCTTTATTCTGGAATAACATTAAGACAAACTTTAGTTTACCTAAAATAACAGCAAACAGAATATGGAGATGAATGGAATCTATGTTCCTAGTTAGCATGGCTACTGCACAAGCAAGATAACCTTTTTCTTACTAAAGCTGGCAATTCTCAAAAGTTTCAAGGAATACTAGCATACCAAGGGAGTCGTGCTCCTGCCAAAAGATCAAGACAATCTCCATCTAAAGAAGGGAGCCTAAGTTTAAGTTAAAAAAAAATGAATAAATAACGAGGTTTAAAACAAAAGTATTTTCAATTAGAATCAACAATGTCAATCTTGTTCTCAAATCAAACTATCTCTCACTAAGGATGGTTGACAAAGCCTCAAAGAATTGTATTACTTTATATATTTACTTAAAGTTAAATTATATATAATATATAAAGCATATGTATACATATTAAAATGAAATTATGCATATTGGACTAGTAATAGTCCCCACAAGAGCCATAGACTGTCTAACAAAAACTCCAGTACCATGCATGAGAAAACTTTTGGACAGGCTAGGCCAAGTGACTCCCAAAACAATGCAGGCTATCGCCATTGCCCTCGGTTGCCTCTCAGAGGCTGAAGGCAACTAAGTTCCTGTTGCTGAAGACCATACACTTCCAATATGAGACTCAGAAGATTCACGCTGGATCTAACCTGAAAGCCTCCTTCCTGCAGTCTAGTTTCATAGGATCAGAAAATACCATGCAAGTTTCCATGTGGGCAAAACAACCAATATTCCTATCTAGCTGTGAGGCCACTGAACTGTTAACAATGACCAGAACGGCAAACTATCCTTAATGGTGCAAATGACAAACTATCCTTAATGGTACAAATGGCAAACTATCCTTAATGGTGCAAGAGTGCCACTCACAGTGGCAGTAACCAAGGGCTGTCTAATTGGACTTAGGGTCTACCTGAAAGGAGGGAGACCAGGCCTGGTACAAAAAACCTAGCTAACGACCTGGGGCTAGTGAGGTCATGATTCTTAGGGAAAAAAACACTACCCATCACGGACACAAAACAGAACTCAAAGCAGACAGAAAATAAGACCAAGAAAATCTGGTGTAGGTTGATTTTTAGCTTTTTTTGTAAATAATAAATATTTTCACTTGTTCATTTTGGAATGGACACCCTAACCTTCACTCAGGATTGTCATTTGTTTAAGAGAAATATTTGGTAAAGTGCCTCAGACAACAAATTACAAAGACAAAAATAATGGCTTTCAATAAAAACATTATGTTGAAGCCACATCCAAAAGTTTATTAATTACACAAATAAGTAACTCGGAGCTTCTCAAGTAACATTGCTCTTAACGACAAAGCTAGTATAGAGTGAGCATTCCTTATTCCACATGCCTGAGACTAGATATGTTTCAGATTTTCTTATTTTTAAGTATTCAAAGCAAGCCTTAATTTTTAAATGTTTGCATAAATATTATTGGTTGAGCATTTCTAAGTGAAGAGTCCAAAATACAAAATGCTTCAAAATCTGAAACTGATCAGTTTTGGATGTGGAAGCATTTCAGGTTTTTTATTTATTTTAAATTGTTTTTATTGAGCTATATATTTTTTCTCCGCTCCACTCCCTTCCTCTCCCCTCCCCTTCTACCTTCTCCCATGATCTCCATGCTCCGAATTTACTCAGGAGATCTTGTCTTTTTCTACTTCCCATATAGATTAGATCCATGTCTGTTTCTCTTCTTCTAGATTCTCTGGGATTGAGAGGATGTGGGGCCAAGAGAATACTCCTCCATAGCTGGTGGGAGTCCAAATTGGTACAGCCACTTTGGATATCAGTATGGCAATTTCTCAGAAAATTAGAAAGTAAACTACCTCAAGACCCAGCAATACTTTTTTGGGTATATACCCAAAGGACGCTCAATCATACTATAAGAACATGTGCTCAACTATGTTCATAGCAGCATTATTGTCATAGCCAGAACCTGGAAACAACCCAAATGCCCCTCAACCGAGTAATGGATAAGGAAAATGTGGTACATTTACACAATGGAGTACTACACAGTGAAAAATAATGACATCTTGAAATTTGTGGGCAAATGGATGGATCTAAAAAACATCATATTGAGTGAGATAACCCAGACCCAGAAAGACAAATATAACATGTACTCCTCATAAGTGACTTTTAGACACAAAGAAAAACCAGCCTACAATTAACAATCCTAGATTTTTTTAAATTTAGGATTAAGGTTTTCTAAGGTGTGCCAGGTCTCAGCCTCTTGACTTCTGCTCAGATCCTGCTGTTGGAACTCCTTCAGCCAATAGCCTTTAAGATACTGGCCCACTTTGGGCATGGTCTCATGTACTATATATGCCGAACAAAGGAGTGTATGGGGCCCTTTGGCTGCTGGATTCAGTTCTGGTTCCCAGCACATGCAGAGGACTGCAGATGGCTACCAATTCTGTGAGTTTACCCCCTAATAAATAAGCCTTTATTATACTCCATTCTGGGCAAGTGTGGAAATATTTCCTTTTGCAACAAAGTTGATAACTAAGTAAAACAAGATTAAAATTAATTTTCACTCAATTCAATTTAGCCAGATAAAGCAGTCTGTTTCTATGATATTCTTAGTTGTTTTTTTTTTCTGAGTTGCTAGTAATTTAATATTTATAATTGCTTTTTAGATAGGGTCTCATGTAGCTCTGGCTGACCTGGAACCCATTATGTAGACCCATCCAGTCTGAAAATTACAGAGATCCACCTGCCTCTGTTTCCAACGTTCTAGTTTTAAAGGTGTGCTCCACCACACTCTGCTTATTATTTATATTTGGAAGAAGTAGAATGATCTCACCGTTTCTCTGCTAGGCTAATATTAGTGCTTCTGTACTGAATGTTTAGAAAGTAGTGTTCATAGGATTGTAATGTGATTGAAGTCAATGTAGAATCTGTCAACAGATATAACAGATCTCACCTACCATATCAACCATACTTGTGGCCACATTTATGGGCAGTATTATTTACAGCCACTGTTTTTAAACCTTGGATGATGAGTTTTTAAGAAATTGGGGCCAGTTGACCCATGGAGAGCATTTTAAGACTAGTATTATACTGTTTTATGTGTATGAGAGTTTGCCTGAATATATGTGTGTGCATCACATCAGTGTCTGGTCCCCAAGGAGGACAGACATGCTATCCAGTATTGCTTCCTAAGAAGTAACCTTAGTTTTGTTGCTTTTTTTTCTTTCTCATGTGTAAAAACAAATCCCATTTTATGTATGTGTGTGTGTGTATATATATATATGTGTGTGTGTGTGTGTGTGTATGTGTACACATATACATATGTACAAAACAACCAAGTAGAGGAAATATATCTAATATAGCAAAAAATATAAATACTAGCTCTTTGAACACAGAAACCAATCTTTTCCTCTTTCCACCCCTCAGGGATATTGACACGTTGTGATGAAAAGATCTAACCATCCCTTCCCTTCAACTGAGATGTAAACAAAAGATGATGGTGATCTTGTGCTTACTCCAGGATCCAGATCACCTCATGATTGTCATGTGTGTATTCACAAAGCTGAAGTGATGAAGGGACCCTCCTGCTCACAGTGTGCCTTCACATCTTCCCTTTCACATATGAGCCATGATGAAGGAGACAAATATAAAACCCAGGAGATGTGCTACACTGGAGGTGGGGTTTCACTCTTGTTTCCACAGGAAAAGAAAAGCTATGGATACCATCAAAATTAATAAAGATTCGGTTTAAAAAAGAGAAACTTTTTCAGAAAGAGAAATGACAGCTCATCCACAGAGGTGACAACCATATAGGTGGTAAGGAAACCTCATAAGGGTTGGGGCAGGGTCCTGTTTTTGTCTTTGCAGAAAAATAGCCATCTTCAAAAAGTAGAGAGACCTTGAACATTTAGATGCCTAAAGAGGAAAAGATAGCTATCCAGAAAAGATCACCACATCCTCTGTAGGGTAAAATTTAACTACCTAAACATACACATCTCCTTATTTCTCAGCGTAACAACAGTCACGACTCACTTAAAAATCAAAGCTGGCTTTGGAGTTAGATAACAGCTCCATCTGTCTCTAAATCCAAGCATGCTGTTAAAAGAAAACTTCAGAGTTTCTGTCTCATATCAGGAGCCACCTGGTATGCAACAGAAAGGAGAAAAATTTTAGAAAAAAAATTTTACTTCTTCCCATACTTATTTTTGTCTCTATGGTACCTTTTGTTAAATATATGTCTATATAAATAATGTTTAACTTTTCCACAATGAACAATAAAGTTTCCTGCAGTAATCTTTGAAGTTTCCAAAAAGAAGATGGGGCCCCACAATGATTCCACCTGGTTGTTATGATGTCAATATTCTGAGAGCACCAAGATTGGTTTTGGGTTACAAACTGCTCAAGATGATTCCAACTTGGCTAGCCGACATGGTGCACCTTCTTACAATGTTCTGGCCAGAACTTCAAATAAGAACTTCAGAAAAACCCTACCGACTACTCAGAGACTATCTGCAATTGTACCAGACACTAATCTTGAAACTCAACCATGAATTTAGTTTTACAGGATCCCATAAAAATAACATTGCCCCATGACAGCTGGAAGTAATTCTAGAAGATAATGTCCTCTCTCCCAACAAAGTTTGTCCTCAGGGTTAGGGACATCTACTAGGGGTTGGTTATAAGTAGTATAGGATTGGGAGTGGAAATTAAGTAGGCTCTGGAATCTCTTTTTTAAAAAAAGGAATTGGATGGGATAATAGGTAGATTAGTGTGAACTTATTTCCACTAATAATAATAGTAACAGTGAGAATACTTGTGAGTTTTTATAGACAATTTACATTGGTATAGATTCTTGTATATTGATACAAATTCAAATTGTATTTTTTATATTGAATATGCTCCTATTTCTGTTTATAATATTTGTACACCTATGCAAAGTTATTGTGTCATATTGTATTATGTATGTTTTTATCTCTGCTTAAGATATTTATTTATATTGATGCAATTTTAGGATATATTTATCATACTGCACTATATATTTCTACCTCTGATCAAGATACTTATACATTGTTTACATTTTGAGGTCATTGTCCTCATTTGCCGCATATTTGTTTAAAGATTGTTTAATATTTTAATATGAAGCCTTAGTCTTTAAGTTATATAGGTATTAAGAATTATAAGTCAATAGTCGCCCATGTTTGTTATACTTAGACTTAGACTAATCAGGTTCTTTAGATGCATAGATATTGTATTCTGCATATATAGGTAATCGTCAAACACTTCAAAAAACTATAGAATATGGCATTTAAATAACTTGGGATTCTGTTGACGTGAGACACGATTGCTCCTGGCAACACTGATTTATTCCAAAGAGAGTGTTGGGCACTGAAGACACTCCACTTGGATCTTGTTTTCTTCTTGGCAAAACTGGCCTTTCGGCAAAGAACTGCCCCTGCCTCAATCACTGACAAAATGCATGGTGTCCAGACTGGACAAGCAGTATACAAGAAAAAAAAAGACTGACAAACCTTGCCAAGACAGGCTAAAATGGTTTTTAAAATTTTCCTGCCTCTAAAAATGGTCTGTCAGTTACTCTAGGCCTTAGCCAAAGTTGGTTGTGGTGCTCCATCATTGCAAATAAGACTTTGGGTGATTGCCCAGGTAGCTAGTTGTCTGTCTTTTTGGAAGCTGCTTGATTGTACTTCCTGTTTACTTAAGTAATATTATTTCCCTTCTCAGGTCTTTGAGGGGGTTGAGAACTAGATAATTGTAGATACTTTCCTCTGATGACTTAGCCAAGCCATTTCTAATATAAGACTTAGCTTCCTTAGGATAAGATAACTATTAAAACATCTAGCACATGCTTCTTGCTTGATGTTGTTAATGATGGTTGCAATTCTAATTTTTATACTTAATATTTGTTCTTATTGTACATAGTTTTGTATTAAGATTGGAACTCTCTTATTTAGACAAAAGGGGAAGGTGCTATGGGAACTCCTTCGACCAATAGCCTTTAAGATACCGGCCCACTTTGGGCATGGTCTCATATACTATATATGCAGACAAAAAGCATGTGTGGGGCCCCTTGGCTGCTGGATTCAGTTCTGGTTCCCAGCACATGCAGAGGAGTGTGGATGGCTACCAATTCTGTGAGTTTACCCCCAATAAATAAACCTTTATTATCCTCCATTCTGGGCTAGTGTAGAAATATTTCCTATTGCAACAAGGGCCTATTTAAAGAGATTCCAAAGCTCTCTCAAAACCTGCTTTGTGAAGATGGGGTGGAGGATGTAGGGCATGGGGCCACCTCACCACTCTAACGCTAACACAGTGTTTCCATAGTAACAACTTAACATCGAGGTGCTTAGGGCTCTGGGTGTTCAATTTAGTAGGCAGCATTTTCTTAGTGGGACACATCAAAAAAGGCTCATTTTTAGATTTGGTGATATTTGTTATGTTTGGGATTGTTGGTTTCTTTAGCAATTGTTTGCCTACATCCATCTCTACATATACTAGTTTCAAAACTAAAAATCAATTAAAACTTTTTAGCATGCATGTGTTTGTGTGTGTGTGTGTGTGTATGTATGTGTGTGTGTGTGTACACATTAGAGGATACCTCTCAGAAGTCACTTCTCTCCTTCCACCATGTCGGTTCTATGGATCATATGGGTTCCAGGGATCAAACTTAAGTCACCAGGAATGGTACCTTTACCCACTAAGCCATTTTAACAGCACTAAAATTTACTTTTATGATACTTGGGTTTAAACCCCGAGAGTCCCACTCTAATGCTCTACCTCCATCTAGTCTACCAACTGTCTAATTTATTTTTAAGTATATTTTTTCTATAATACATTAGAAATAAACTTAGTCAAAATTTCTGGGACATTTATGTCTTGTGAGCAATAGTGATTTATGTGATTAAATGGTCATCTTACCCATGAAGACCACATCCTAAAGAGCTATGCAAGCTAACTAGCTGTGGAGAAACTGGAAATTTTCTTTTCTTTCTTTCTTTTTTATTATTAAGCTTAAAATTTTGACATCTACAGTGTTTCCAGTTTCTGGCTATTATAAATAAAGCTGCTATGAACATAGTTGAGCAGGTGTCATTGTGGGGTGATAGAGCATCCTTTGGGTATATGCTCAGGAGCGGTATAGCTGAGTCTTGAAGTAGGTAGATTTCCCAATTTTTCTGAGAAACCACCATATTGATTTCTAAAGTGGCTGTACAAGTTTGTATTCCCACCAGCAGCGGAGGAGTGTCCCTCTTGCTCCAACATGAGCTGTCGCTTGTGTTACTGATCTTAGTCATTCTGACGGATATAAGATGGAGTCTCAAGGTAGTTTTGATTTGCAGTTCTCTGATGGCTAAGGACATTTCTCAGTCATTTAAGTTTCCTATATTGAGAATTATCTGTTTAGATCTGTACCCCATTTTTTAATTGTATTGTTTGGTGTTCTGTTCAGGAAGTTATCTCCTGGGTCAATGCATTCAAGGCTATGCCCCACTTTCTCTTCTACCAGGTTCAGTGTGTCTGGTTTTATGTTGCAGTCTTTGATCCACTAAGCATTCTGCACATATGTTACAGCTGAGCAGCTTAGTCTTCTTGTGGGACCCCTAGCAGTGGGTTGCCTCATCTTGCCTTAATAGGAGAGGGGGGGCTAGTCTTACTGTAACTTGTTATGCTGTGGCTGGTTGATATACATAGGAGGCCTGCCCTTTTCTTTCTTTTTTTTAAATTAAATTTAATTTTATTAACATTTTTTCTTTTATTTTACAAACCAACCACACTTTCCTCTCCCTCCTCTCCCCCCATTCCCTCCCCGCACCCTCAATTTACCCCTCTCCATCCTCTCCTCCCCTTTCTCCATTCAGAAAGGGGCAAGGCCTGATCTTTTCTGAAGAGAAAGAAGGAGTGGATTGGGGGATGGGGCAAGAGGAGAGGGGAGGTTTGGGGAATTTGATGGAAGAGAAGAGAGAGGGAGGGGAAACTGTGATAGGGCTGGAAGAAATTATTAATAAAGACAACATTTTAAAAATTTTGGCATTCCAGTTTAAAGCTGGATTTCAGAGGAGACCTTTACAGATCCCCACCGCTGTCGCGTCTTTGCTGCCATGGGATAATCATCTATCAGACAACTGTACAGTAAATACCAGGTTTTCAATCTGTTGTTCTTCTTAGGAATGTAGGATTGAGACCCCAAAATGCTACTATGTACTCATTCCATTTTAAAGTCTTGATGATAGAATTAATTTTCATCTCAAATGATTTCTAAGTTAGCAATGTGAGCTCGTCTCTCAACGTCCCTGAATTTTGTTACTTATCAATTGTGGCCTTTACACACTTAACAAACTTATTTTAAATAATAAAAAGCTCATCATATGTATTTAACATATAAAATGAGTAGAAGCTTACTGTTACAAGCTCTGGTGCCTGTTCAGACTGCTATTGAGTATGCATGGCCTGTTCCTTCGGAGGAGATAAATCCTCATTCCCAGGTGAATTCAGGCCACACCAGTTATATTAATGGCAGACGTTCCAACCTTAGTGGTTGTTAATCAAAAAAAAAAATTAAGACTTGCATTTCTTTACAATGTGAGGCTAGAGCAGCTGCCAGCACTCTGCGATGGAGTTGGGGAACCTGCACTCTCCAGCTGGGGCATGAGTGAATGATGAACTCTTTAGAGTATGAATGGATGGTAAAACACTCATTGTGTAGCAGATTGTGAGCCTGGCTAGCTCTGCAATAGCTACTGGTAAATGTAACAGATGATGCTCAAGGTAGCACGCTAAATTCTTTACACCTGGATGCAACCATTACTTGCTTTAAAGGTCAACCCGAAGTACAGAGAGATAAAGTAACTCAGCCTGGGTCAAACACTCCAGGGCATATGGGGTCCAATCCCGGGAGGAAAAAGAAATGTATAAGTGAAAGAACAGAGACAGGAGAAAAACTGAAGCGTTCCTAAAATAAATAAACAAGCCCAAATAAAAAAAAATACAACAGTTTATAGAATAGACAAGATTGGTGCATTTGATGCTCACAAGATAAGGCCAGCTCAGCACGTACTTCCATGGGCGAGGGTTCCGGAGGGAACCTAAGAGTCTGAAGGAAAGGTGCCCAGTAACCAGGTTCTGGGAGGAGCCCTCTGCTCCTTGGCTCTCTAGATGACACACCTTTGCCTGGACCTTCTGGTTCCTATTGGAGTAGCCTATGAGAACATCTTGTGTTGTGATGCCTAGCAATGGTTTTCATCCATCCACACGCAGGCATTCATTGGCCAGACTCTCTGGGAAACAACAGAGGACCTCCAACACAACCTGCTTTTGTGGACTGGCGACATGTTGAATCACAGTGGTGGCTGCCTGGCGTGGCTGCGATCCCAGAATGTACAATCAGGAAGGACAGATAAATTCTTTCCGCCCTTTCAAACATGTCTTCAGAGAAATCTAGATTTAGACATGTGTGGGAGTGTGAGCCTACTCTCTCCACTTTCCCTCCAAAGGTGAACACTAGTTGGCAGAGCTGAAAGCTTCAGGTGGTGAGAAGATAAACACCTTTGTTGCGTGCTATTAATTTTAAGCGTGGTGAGAAGTCACCCCAGAGGTGTCGCTCTCAGCCCCTGACGGCTGGCCATCTTACAGATTCCGAGATTAAAGAGCTAGATCTCAACTTACAAGTGTGGGTTGAACTTCTTTACCTGGCTCTTCTCCAAGAGTTGATCTCATTTCACCCAAAGCCGTTAAATATCAAGAGCAGCAAACTTGGGTCAGTGCTCACAGTTAGCAGAGTTAAACATCACAGCTCTGTTGAGGGCAGGTGGCCCTCAACAAGGATAATTTTCTGAGCAAAACCCAACTTCATTTTCCAAACGAAACAAAACAGCTTAATCTGCTTCTCCTCAGGAGCCTTTAGCTTTCTCTTTAAATTCACACAAGTGTCACTTACTTACTCATTGCCCCCCTCCCACCATGCTGGAGAGGAAGTACTTAAGGGGTTCTCCACAATGTCTTTGTGTACCCTCAGTTGTCAAATAGCATTTTGCTTAAATTGCAAACTATGAAAATGAAGCAGAAATCCAGGGTTTAAAAATTACAGCTTGCTTCAGCAGCTGTTGGTCAAATCAAATACTTCCAGTAAATCCTTCCGCAATAGCGCCAGTAAATCTCTAGCACTCGGGCTGCCTAGAATTGTGGGAAGTCCCTAGGGACAAAGAGGTAGGCCAATGAGCAGGGAAACAGTCAAAATGTCCCCCTTTAGAATGTGAAAATCAGATATAGCCCTTCTTTCTGGAGCTAATCTAAGAACGTACAAGAGGGAAGAAAGCATTTGTGACTCCCAGAACCACTCAGCGCTACCCACCACTGCAGTTAAGATGGGTCTGTATCTATGTACAAAACTGTTTTGTGTTACCTCCCTATCTTTAAATTTTTTTTAAAGGATCCTAACATGTTTATTTATCCATCTGGCTTTGGAGTTTTAAATGATTCCATCTCTTTTCGTTTTAAAAGCACCTGGTAATTTTAACCAGAGAAATAACGATGTTCCCTTGATGTAACTTAAACAGCTTGGGTGATACCACTGGATCTCTGAGGGATAAAAGAGTACTGTGGAGCAGGCAGGACACATCCATGCTGAACTCTGCCTCCTGTCTGCTAGTCTAGCACCTGTTTGCTGGCGGAGTTCTGCGCTTGTGCGCATAGACGTCCAGATGCTCTGCAGTAGAATCCAGGCTCCTTCTCACGTTAGGAGCACCATCAACCCTTTCCTTCAAGGTTGTCACCTACTTGCTTGACGTCTGCCATTTTCCATGCTATGATGCATTTCACTCAGGATATGGGGAAATGAGGAAGGTTATGTATGACCCTAGTAGGTTAAGCACATTTTTCTTATCAGCATCAGAGGCAGAAGGCATCCACCCCGGGCCAGCAGTCAACTTGTTCTACCCTCTGTGATCGGGGCTCATAGGTTGCAGCAAGGAAAACCCTGCTTAAGACCAAGCTTACAGAGGGAAATAATGCATGAAGGACCAGAATAAATACATGCAAGGAAAAAACAGTACTGGAAAACCAAATATGTTCCCTTATTTAAGACTGTTACTGGCACATTAAAGGGCTATATGCTTGAAGGTTTACTTTCTAGTAATAGCAATGGGTTGGTAGAGAAATGTTACCACACTGCTGTCCAATATCATACACTTGAGTGACAGCAGCATGGATGTACAGAGTCCACTGTGAGTGTCTCAGAGACTCAACGAGCACTTCCTGTTCTCTCACCAGTCTAGCCTCAGATGTTTGGGAGCCTAAAGTGCATATATTTAGTAATTACCTCTGATTTTTAAACATGATTAAATATCTGAAAATGATCTGCCTAAGTTTTTAAATAAAAATCACCCCCAGGGGAAGGTGCTGGCTGTATCTGAGGTTGTCTGGAGAGAGCTGATTCCAAAGAGAAGGGCACCATTGGCATAAGGCACAGAAGCCTGAGGAGGGCCAGGCCGCTGACGTCAGAGTTTCTAGCACCCTTTCTTCTAAGATGAGCTAGGATGGAGTACATCCATGAATAAATAAGAGACACAATTCTTGGATTTTTTTTCCTTTTTTCATTTTTGGCGTGCTGGGGATTTGTGTGCACTAAGCAAGCATTCTCTACCACCGGTTACGTTTCCAGCTCCTGAGGTTTACAAACCTATGTATTCACTTTACTACAAAAATACCAGGTCTCATGAAGCCATAATGCCAAAGAGCCAGGTGGTTTAAAATTAATTGAAATGAGCAGATCTAGATTTATTTTAAGTAGTAGCAGCTTCAACTCCTTCCTAAGCGTAAAAGTGATTTGGTTTTATCTAATTTTCTTAACAACTCATTAAAGTAAGCAATCAATAGTGGTTTTGATATACATACATATACATTATTGTTCTTTGCTCATTTTCGCCCCTCATCACCTTTCTCCTCCTGCTCCCCCAGGGGTCCTCCTTCCACTCTCCAAATAGAGTCCCCTTTGGCTTTCATGGCATTGTGTATATACATACTTAGGTTTACATCTAGGTACTCACACCGTTCATGTGCAGTACTGAACTCTATTATCCCTGCTTCCCCCCTTCAGACTCCCTCCTCACCCTTGCATTCCCCTTTTAACCTGCATATCATATGTGTGTGTTCATCTAGATTTATACCTATGAGATGGTACCTGTTAGAGAAACATGTGGCATTTGTCTTTCTGAGGCTGGCTTATTTGGTTTAATATGTTAAGACTCCAGTTCCATCCATTTTCCTGAAAATGACATCACTTCCTTCTTAACAGGCTATGGTTACAACACCTGCGTTTTCCCCATTCATCTGCTGGAGGGCACCTAGAGGCTGGTCCACATCTGGGCTACCGCCAACAGCGCATCCGTAAACGTGGATGTGCAGGTCTCTGTGGGATGCGGACTTACACTCCTCTAGAAATGTACTCAGAAATGTACTCAGAAATGGTATAGCTGGATCACACAGCAGTTCTACAGAACGTGTGTCATTATCAACGTCATTCTGACTTGAAGTCCTTTTTCTTCATCCTTGGGATGCTCAGCAGCAAGGTTGAGAAGAAGGGTGGGGGAGAGAAAGAGAGGCCCACTTGGTAGTAAAGTGACTCACATTGGCTGTAATGATAGAGAGTAGCAATGAACCTGTAAACCTAGTGAGAATATCTGTCAAAGAAAACTCAGGGAAGAAAGCCATCAGAAATAATCTACATTGCCAATTCTTAAATTCTCTTTTCTTAATTAAGAGTCCTTAATTCTTCTCAGGAGGCCACAGTGACTTGTTTGCATGTGTGTGTACATGTGCACATGTGTGTGTGCGTGTGCTTGTGTGTATACATTTGTAACAGGCAGAACAGAGTCATATGAGCATTTCATTGGAGTCTTGGTGGATCTTTGAAACAAAAGAGAGATTTGTAAACTGCCAACATAGTAGAAGGACACACATTTTTACAACAGAAACCAGCATCTGGAATTTTATAGAACTGATTACCGATATTGATTGCAGTTTCTTGCTTGTCTCCTGTTAACACCCATATTTTAATTTCTGCCTTCAACAGAGTAGCTATGGTTTCGGGAACCCCGGCTTGAAGACGGTCTTCAATGGCTGTCGCTCCAAGTAACAGTAAATTCTAGATCAGAAAATAGCATCAGTTAAAGGACAGTTCATCTTTAGGAGCAGAGACGCTGACATCCCTGATAGGATCATTGCCAATGAATGACATTCAACGGTGAAGCAGTAACAAACCATTAATTATGTTGAACTATTCAAAACACTCCCATCAATCATTTAGTGGTACTTGGGTGTCCTATTTAGTTTTTATCAACTTGACACAGGCTAGAATCACCTGGGAGGTAAAGTCTCAATTAAGAAAATGCCTTCATCAGATTGACCGGTAGGCAGGTCCCTGGTGCACTTTTTGCATTGATAAATGATTGAAGTAGGAGAGCCCAGCTCACTGTAGACAGTGACAGTCCTGGGGCAGATGGCCCTAAGTTTTATAAGAGAGCAGGCTGAGCAAGGCAGGGGGAGCAAGCATGGAAGCAGCACCCCTCCATGGCCTCTGCTTCAGTTCCTCCCTTGAGTTCCCACCCTGATTTCCCTCCATTGTGGGAACAAAAGAAATCCTGAATGTGTACTCTTTGACATGGGCACGGTCACATCAAGGACCAATGCTTCAGCCCATGGGCATGACAAAGCCTTTGCTGGGTGAGGCTTAGACAGATGGCAACACTTCCCTCTGGGCCCAGTGCAAATGTTGGCAGTGTGTGCAGAAATGTGTATCACAGCTTTTTCTTCCCCTGGATGTTTACGGCATGAAGACTGCTTCCCTACAGAAAGTGCTGCTGTGGAGATTAGCTGAACCTGCCTCCTTGTTGTATGCAATAAGCCTGTCTCCTTATCTGTATGTGATAACCCTGCCTCCCTGTTCAGCTATATGCAACAACCCCATTCCCCTTGTTCAACTCTGTATAATAAGCACATTGCACTTCCAGGATGCTGTGGCTTCTCCAAGAGTTCAGACCGCCCAATCCTAGCTTTTCTGTGTCCATGTGTCTGTGTGTTTGCCATTTTTCACCCCCTCACTGTCCTAGTCAGGATTTGGGAACCCAAGCTGGCTTGGACACAGCACTTCATGATAGATTCTGACTGTAAGTTGAGATAAACCCTTTTCTCTCTAAGTTGCCTTTGGTCATAGCGTTTACCACAGTGCCAGAAAGCAAACTGAGACACTGGGCATCATCTGGAAACAGAGTGTGTGGGGGCTGGCCTGATATTAAACACATGAATGAGGACATTATAAAGATAAATTTACCTATCAAAGAATTGATTCCCATTGTGACAGTTATCTGGCAGGATAGGAATTAATAGCCTGTGATTGAAGAATTCAATAGTGGGGTGCTAGAAGTATAGCACAATGGTACAGCAAGCAGCCCCAACTTCCATCCCCAGAACCATGTTATGGTTAGTGGAATAAACTCAAGGTCAAGGAAACTATGAACTGCTGCCCCATCATCCTCTTCAAAGCAGAGGAAAGTCAACTCATGCAGAGGACAAGTGTCAATGTGTCAAACTCCCTACGTGCCTGCACTATGCCTGACAACCTGGCAGGTACCTGAGAGACTGTGTAGAGGGCCTTCTTACTTATTCCTCCCCCTTAGTCTATCATACAGTACCTCAGTTTGGTTATCCAAACAAAGAAGAGCCCAACAGCTGTGTGATTGCCCACAACATGGGCACGGCACCCATTTCATCACTTTTCTGACCATAAACATAATATTCGATATCTCCAGTGTTGTTCATTGTACTTTTCTCTGTGCTTGGGTAATAAAATGTGGCCGTAAATGGACTCCATCCATAGGAAACGAACGGGAACATAGCTCGAAATGCAAGGAAACTGTAACCCAACCTAAGAGTATCCCAATAACCAAACAAATGAGTCTTAGACAATCAGAGGAACTGGTCCTCTAGCCAACCAGGGACAGAAACACACCCATAAAAGGTAAAGGTGACAGAAGCACACTAGTCCTTTGTATATGTCACGTCACCATCTGACAGTATGTAATCCACAAGCGAACTGTGGTGGGACATTCTAGGTATTATTTTCCACCAGTAATGCTGCCTCACTCAGGACCTTGCCTCCTTTAAGTAAACTGAAAAACGTAACTGAGTTCCATCAATAAAGCAGGGTGAGAGACGCTTAGATTCGGTGCTATCCCCTACCCCAATTCCATTAAATAACCTGATATAAGCAACTGAATATCAAACTTAAGCAGAAACTGGATATGGTAAAGTAAAGCGACATTATAAAGCTAGAAAAGGAATGAGAAAGGACAGCAGGCGGTGGCCTCGAAGGTACAGAAACTAGAAGATGGAGAGTCCAAAGGTTGCTGACATGATCCAAAAAGGTTGAAATCTAACTTCCAGATTTCAGGGTATTGAAATAAGAAGTAAAATTTACCTAACATACTGGAATACACAGAAAGGAAAAACGCCAGGACAGAAATCAAAGCAGGCAGCAAGGGACAGTAAAGTCAAAGCGTGAACATCATTTGAGTGAGTGTTGAAATTCTCCACAGATACAGGGTCTACCCAGTGTACACGGTGCTCCATGCGTGGGACTCAGCAGCAGGTGAGCCGATCTTAGGTCCAAACTCAGGCAAAGCCAAAGCCATCAATGCTGGTTTGCATGTTCGTGTGCTTAAATACCGATGCAAATGAGTTTGTGTGTGTGTGTGTATGTTTGTATGTGTATATGTGTGTGCGCATGCTTTGCATGTGTGCTTGTTCACATTTATATACTGATGTGTGTGTGTGTGTGTGTGTGTGTGTGTGAGAGAGAGAGAGAGAGAGAGAGAGAGAGAGAGAGAGAGAGAGAGAGAGAGAGAAGGCTGTGTGTACCCACAAAGGCCAGAGGACAGCCTTAGGCGTTGTTCCTCAAGTATCATTCTCCCACTACCCTTTGTTTTGAGGCCAGGTCTCTCAATGGCTTGGAACTTGTCACATAAGTAAACCTGGCTGATCATCAAGTCCCAGAGACTCTTTTGTCTCCACCTCCCCAGTACTGGGGTCACCAGCAGTGCCATCATACTCTGCTCTTTTGTTTTTTAAATACAGGTTCAGGGGATCAAACTCAGGTCCTTGTGCTTGCAGGACAAACCCTTTATAGACGAGCCAACTTTTCAGCCCATCAGTACTAGTTTTGACCAGATAGTTAAGATTTCATTAATACCTGATTGAGGGTGACTAGATGTTTCAGACAACCTAACCTTGGAACATCCCAAAGCAAAGGAATGATGAAAACCGGAGGTCCATGGGGACACTTAGAGAAAGCAACAACATGCCAAGATGGCACAAGGAGTCTTGTCCAAAGACTTCTCGGAAGTGTGACATCCTTCACTGGGCAGACGCTTTGACTCATGTAATTAATTACCTTCTCGATGATCTCATAACACTCTTCTAGCCGCTGCGCTCTGTCCTTCAGTATGATGCTGGCCTCTTGATAGACTTTCAGCCACTCCTCATACTCATTCTCAGAAAGATCCGCATAGGCCACACACAGAGTCCGCAAGCCTGCAAGACAGCCACAGGTAAGTGGTGGCGAGAAGGACACATCACCTCCAAGGGGCTATCACATGACACTCTTTATGTCAGGGTGACCAAAAATTTAAAAAGTCATCTGCTTCTCAAGAAAGGTAACATTCACACGTCTACAAAGGGAATTTTAAAATCAACTATCGTGATGGTTAACACTGATTGCTAACTCGATCGGATGTAGAGTTGTCTAGGAAACACATCTCTGAGCGTGTCTGTGGAGAGTTTCTAGGTGCAGGGAGGAATGTCCATTCTAACTCTGAGTGGACCCACTCCATGGGCTATGCCCTGGGTCCCACACCGAATAAAGCACAGAGACAGAGGTGAGCACCAGCTGTCGTCTCCTTCTGCTTCCTAAGATGCACCGCAAGTGGATGCCTCAACTCCAGTAGTCATCCTTCCTCTTCATGATGAGCTGCACCCTCGAACTCTGAGCCAAAATAAACCCCTTCTTTCTTAAGTGGCTTTTGCCAAGTATCTTGTTGTAGCATTAGGAAAAGTAATCCATATCTCCCCTGCGTTTTCATATAAACTAACACAATCTGTCCTTCCTATAAATTTAGGAGTATATGAGATACCATGAGTGAATTTCCCGCTGCGGACAGGTATAGAATCTGTGCAGCTCACATGCGTGTGTGTCACTGGCAGCTGGAAGCAGAGGAGTCAGGAAGTACATTTTAAAGCATACATAAGAAGCCTATTGTGCTATGATACGGAGAAGCTGGGTCCTCAAGCCGTCATGTCCTCATGTGTGTGCATGTGTCTAGACATGGGAGCACGCTACACTCAGAGAGGAGCACTCATTGCTTAAGCCTCTATCATCCAGCAGGAAAACCTGACATCACCATTATCCCAAGGTTTCCGGAGAGTTCCTTTCCTGCTTACAGTGAGCAATGAGAGTTATTATCTGCTTACGCCCTGGACAAGCCAGTGATAGCACAAGGTCAGGGAAACGACCCCTAGAGTATCGGAGCAAAGAGACAGTTGTGATTCTATATGCTGTGGGTTAGCTGCCTTCTGTTTCCATGCCACCTGGGGAGAGCAGAGTCAAACACAGGTAATTGATTTTGGACTCTGCCACCTACTTCCTCACTGTCACAGAAGATGGGAGGGGACAAAGGAAGCAGGTGAAAACTCAATCCTGCGAAGCAAGTTGGTACTACATGAGAGACACACATCAGTCCAAAGGCACGCCTGCCTGCCCATGTAGCAGCCACGGGCACATGAAAGCTCAGCTTCAGCGTCAAAAATATCTCAAATTTTTACTTACCTTCTGTGGCAAAATATTCCAGATGGCACAATGTCTCCTCCATGTACTTCGAGTCTTTTGAAAGTCTTTCAAAGATGACATTATCCTGCGAAAGAGGGAAGCATTCACCGAGACTGGCAGAGCCCAGAGGACATCTGCGAGTGGGCACGCAAAACACGGCTTTCTTTGTAAGTGTTTACCTAATGCACCTGAAAACACTTGATGGCGCAAAGAGTGGAGCTCTCGGCTGGGCCAAACGTGAGCTTTGCAAAATGCACCCAACAACACCAAAAGCTGTGTGCACGCAAAAAGTCAAAAAGAAACAATGGGGAGATTCTGTGAGCAGAGACACGATCAAGGCTATCTCGGCGCCCACATTCGCACACACGTGCAAAACTCAGACCGCGAATGGAAGGAAGTATTTCAGATCTGGGGTATTTGCAGATTTCAGAGTACGTGTGTACACATATGATGTGATATCTCAGGAATGGGAGCTCATCTAAATATTTATGTTTCGTGTCCACCCTATTCACACAGCCTGAGAATAATTTTATACCCTTCCCCCGGCTACATTTAGACTGGAACTCATACCATGAAGTCAGATGTGGAATTTTCTACACCATGTCAGTGCTTACAAAGTTTTGGATTGGAGCTTTTTAAAATTTATTACATTTTTGTAGTGTGTGTGTGTGTGTGTGTGTGTGTGTGTGTGTGTGTGTGTGTGCCTGTGTGTCTGTATGTGATGTGATGGACCACAAGGAGAGAACGGTGGAATGGGAGGTCGGGAGGTCGGGGGACAGCCTGCAGGAGTCACTTCTCTCCTTCCAGCACACGGGGCTGAGGATCAGCTCCTGTGGTCGGGCTTGGCAGCAAGCACCCCCACCTACTGAGGCATCCCATCAGTGCAGATGTGGGAAATTTTTACAGGTAGGTGGTTTTCTGTTTGTCTGTCTTCTGGCTTTTTTGAGGCAGGTTGTCACTGGAGCCCTCAGAGGTCCACTTGCCTCTGCCTCTCAAGGGCTGGGATAAAAGGTGTGAGCCACCATGCCCAGCTAAATTGGGATGTTTTTATTAGGGTGTTCACCCCCTCACATCTTTATGCAGAAGTAAAAAGAATAAAGTACTACCCTAATTTATTCTAATACAACCTTCCTTGCCAATAATGGAAGTTCCCATAATCAAAGTGACCACAGGCCTGGAGCTTTTGACTCACGTTTGATGAGAAATACCTAGTTTGGCGCAGCCTGCACCTCATGACTGACAGGCAGGAATGGGTGCCTGTATGGTCCTGATAACCCACTATATAAATTAGCATCTGAAGACACTAATAATTTTTTAAACTAAACTAGCTTTTTGGAGAAGAGGGGAAGGTTTGGACAAAACCAACCCTGCAAGATCCCGACGGACATGAGCAGCATCTTCTCATCAACGCTGCCTGCTTTCACCACATTCCTCTTCCAGCTGCTGCAGCTACAAGCAGCACACAAAGCCCCCAAACAAGGTCATGTGATGCTGTGACCTCAGTGACCTTAACTAAAGCTGCCCTTACCATAAAGGTAGAATTCCTTTAGCAGTGGTGGCACACACCTTTAATCCCAGCACTTGGGAGGCAGAGGCAGATGGATCTCTGTGAGTTGGAGGTCAGTTCTACAAAGCAAGTTCTAGGACAGCCAGAGCTGTTACACACACATTGCATTCCTAACCATGACTGATGAAGATGAGTAAGCTTGGCAGATCATCGCTGACCCAGGTATATTGTGGCATTGTCTCAAATTAAGTTTGATAATTTGTCCCTTCATCCCACAGAGCCACCATATAACAGGATACAATTTTACAAATATAATTCATAAGCAGTAATAGCTTTCCTTAGCAATAACATCTTTGGCGTTTGGTTATTATTCGATAGGGATACTGGAGAAAAAGCCAGACCTAGGAAACAAGTACAAAAGGAATTGTAAAAATAGATCCACACGTGAACACACTCTTGTCCCCATGGTTCTGCTCTCTCTCTCTCTGCCACGAGGAAGAAAATGATCCACAGCAGATGGAAAGACAGCTTCTGGGGAACCAAAAATATCGGAGGACAGAAAGTTTACCACAGGCCAACACAATGCTGTCACCTTTACAGACACCAAGCAATGGTGGCAAGACCAGATCTGGAATCCCTATTCAAAGGATTCTGGGTGGCACACTGTGTGTCCAAAGCTCACTACTGGATAAAAGCAGGCTTTTCACTGCCCACTCTTATCTAATGGCACCTCGAACCCTCACTCTTGGTGTCCTAAGAACTGTGTTTCAGCTTTGGGCAGACTGTGGAGGATATGTGCACAGCAGTTTGGGAAGCAATACTTTGGCAAAGCAGCCTCCAAGGAGTTGGCCAAGCCCATCATAGCACTGGTACTTACAGCTCCCTTGCAGTAGAGTCGAAGTTGTCCTGATGGAGTTCGAACAATGACAGACATCCTTTTCCTGTCACTGTAATAGTAAAGGGGTGGGAGTGGGGGGAGGAAAAAGCCATCACCTGTTTGTTTTATAGGACCCAGCTCCAATAACTGAGCACAAGTCAAAACAAAAGGTGCCAAGTCTAGAAACAACGAGGTCCGTCTCTCCACGGCTTTGTCCTCAAAGTAAAACTTCAATTGCATATTTTACTTATTTATCCCAAACGGACGGAAGCTCACATGGCTTGCCCTGCCATAAGGACTCACAGCACGGCTGTTTGCCGAAGAGCCAGAAACGGAACATTTGCGCATGAGCCGGGCACACCGAAGCACTGTCAAGCCCTTCCTTGGCCACTCTCTATTTCACAGATCCAGAGTCGCCCCCCATAAACAGCCAGGTGGGGAAGTCAACACACTTCAGAAGCCTCTTGTTGGATAAGGAAATTACGAGTTCATAGACTTGGCTGGTCCGACACCAGCTACTTTCTCTCCTCTCGCTGTGGCAAAGACCCTTCCTTACACATTTATCCTCAGGGTCAAGCCCACTTGCTGAGCCTCAGGGGCTTCTGCTGCCGGAGGTCCCCCTAAATCCTCTTTTCTTACCTCTGTAGTGTTGACTCACTTCTCAGTGGCCCTCTCATGCGCCGCCACACACCGCCGAGACAAGACCGTCATTCTATTTCCCTATGTGTCCTGGGCTGCGCTTTGCCGACACTTCCCCTACGAGCACACATCCTCCACCCCCAGAGCCTGTCCTTGTGGTGATTCCCACAATCTGAGCCACGGCACTCTCTGGGATGGTCTTCGCTCTCTCTCTCTCAGCTCCTAGGCTGCTTCAGTTTCTTAATGTACAAAGCAGACGACCAGCGGCTGCCCCAGTTAATGCACACAGGGCAGCAATTGCCAACAAAGCAATCTTACAGAAGGAAGTGGCGTTAGGGAGATGATGCGTCCATTACAAAGGATCAGAAACTGTAAGCGCGATCGGCACTTCTGCTCCTTCACTTCAGACCCCTGTGTTTCCATCCACAGCCACCTGCTATTATCTCATCCCCTTTCCTCTTCCTTCTGGGCTGGCTGTCAACAGCTGGCTGCAGTTAATGCAGCAATTGCCAACAGGAGACGTGCTAGGGGCTGGAGAGATGGCTCAGTGGGCGAAGGGCTCACAGTATGAGTTTGAGGACCCAAGTAAGGGTCACCAGCATCCACACAGAAGCAAGGCATGGTGGTGTGTATCTAGAACTCAGGGCCAGGAGACTGGACAGGCAGACCCTGGCTTTTCGCTGACCAGCCGGTCTAAACAGTGAGCTCTAGGTTCAGTGAGGGACTGCGATGGTTGTCTGCTCAAACACCATAGAGGATGAGAAAGAAGACACAGGATTTCTACTTCTGGCTTCCATAAGCACAGACACAGGAGAGCACACACATACATGTTACACACATGCATTACAAGCCAGAGGAGGAGAAGGGGGAGAAGGAGGGGGAAGAGGAAGAGGGGGAGGAGG